>CAWUDS030005357.1:0-55750 GCA_963859935.3 Lathyrus sativus | reverse complement strand
AATAAAAATTGTACTTAAATAAATATTTAATAAAAATCCATTATATTATGAATTATTTCTAATAATTCTAATTACTACAATTATTCTTAAATAATTAAAATTAACCAATTATATTTAATAATTTGAATTAATCCTATTTTATTTTTCTGCTATTAAACTCTATATTCTCAGTAATTATTAAATTACTAAAATACCCCATAAATCCCCCAAAACGCCAAAATAACACAAATAATCCAGAATAATTTAAATAAATCAAACCACCTTAGGTTTCCACTCTTTTTTAGTTTTAGTCATCACATGATTAGTCATAGGTTGCATAGGATGTCTAGGATAACCATACAATCTGTAACAAAAAGGTTTGTCGTGACCATATTTACCACAACAATGACATTTTCTACGACAAAAACTTGACTTTGGTTTAAATTTCCTGATGTCTGGCAAGATGTCGAAACATTTGGTCGGACATTTTATGCTCAAACTTCTTTTCAGCAGATATAAATTTTGTCACAAAAGTGTTTCCTTATTTATTTTAAGATTGGTAATCAAAACCTATACATGTTAAGCTTTCAACCTCTTTTCCAACTTGAAGAATTTTATCTAGCATGTCAAACCCATTTTTCAACATTCTTACTGATTAGTCATATTTTCAAGTTTAGAATTTAATAGGGTTACCTCATCTTGAATACCAGAGATAGTAGATAAAAGATTCTCTTTTTCAGCCTACAGTTGAGCTATGATTCTCTTCTGATTTTCTCATATCTTACACACCTCTTCACTTCTGACACAAAGTTCCTTGTAGAAAGCAACTAATTCTTCATAAGAGACATCCTCATCACATGAATCTTTATCAGATTCACATATGCTAATGAGAGTTGTAACATGCTTAGCAATTTCAACATCAGGTTCACTTTCAGGATCATCATCATACCAAAAAACATGCATGCCCTTCTTTTGATTCTTGAGGTGCGTGGGACATTATGATCTAATGTGACCAAAACCCTCACATTCATGACACTTAATACCTTTTCTTTGATTTGGCTTCTCCTATGTTCTTACTTTTCTCAAAAACACATTGTTCCTACTGATGTCGAATGACATGCTCTTGACATCTGGTATTGGCTTCCTATCCATACTCTTTAGCACCTTCTTGAATTGCCTCCCAAGAAGCACAATAACATTAGAAATTCCTTCATCGCTCTTCATCTCTCATTGAACCTCTTCATCAATAATGTCGGATATAAAAGTTATGCTTTTGTTCTTCTTTTTCAGATCTTTCATTGATAACCAATTCAAAGGTTTGAAGTGACCCAACAAGTTCTTCCACTTTTATGTTGCTGATGTCTTGGGCTTCTTCAATCATCGTGACCTTCATGTCAAACTTCTTAGACAAGGATATGAGAATCTTTCTAACCAGCTTCTCCTCTGACATCTTCTTTCCCAAGGCATTAGATGTATTGGAAATATCAAGAATATTCATGTGAAAATCATGAATGGACTCGTCATCTTTCATCATGAGATTTTCATATTTGGTGGTATGAAGTTGAAGTCTTAACATCTTTACTTTTGACGTGCCTTCATAAGTGGTTCTGAGGACTTCCCATGCATCTCTGGCCATGGTACAAGTACTTATTAACCTCAATATATTCTTTTCAACCCCATTGAACAAGGTGTTCAAAGTTTTGGAGTTTCCAAGAGTAAGATCAGTTTCTTCCTTAGACCAGTCCTCTTCTAGCTTCAATTCAATTGTGTCATTCCCATCTTTTCCTTTCACAATAGGGTGTAGACAATCTTTAATAATTTCTTTCCAGGTTTTGCTATCCATAGATTTTAGAAAAGCCACCATACGCGCCTTCAAGTAATCGTAGTTTGTGTCATTCAAAATAGGTGGTAGGTTGACAGATCCTTCTTCCTTGTCCATAATACCAAAAAATATCTCCATGAAGCTCACCCAAAATAGAATAGGGAACCTGCTCTGATGCCAAATAATATTCTTCCACTAAAAGGATAAATGCCGTATACGATGTTAGGACACCAGGATGTCGAATGAAATATTAAGACGACGTGACAACATAAATAAAAATACACCACTTAAAGTAAGATGCAGGAAATAAATAACACAAGGAAGTTGTTAACCTAATTTGGTGGAATGTCGCCTACATTTAGGTTAGGGGCTACCGAGCCAAGAAGGAAATCCACTAAATAATATCAGTTTGAAGATCTTGTGTAAACAACCTCCGACTTACAATCTTCGCACCTAATCACTACCCGTGAAATTTCTATCTAAGACACTCTTAGATATGATACCCCTCTCATTCCCCTTCAATCACACAACAGTGATGGTAAAACAAACAATCCAAAAAGAAGACACACTTCAAGAAACACAATGCGCTCTTACTTAAAAGCTTACATGTGATTCACAATTACAACTCTACTAAAACAGTCCAACCATAGTATCAAGGTGATACAAGAGTGGCTCACAAATAACAATGAACAACCAAAACCCTAAAACAACTCTCACAAAAATATGGCTGCTATCCTCTTTAGATTATGAGACTTCTTATAAATAGCCTTGGAAAAGTATGGACTTAATGAGCAAATCGGTAATATATTATTTCCTAAAGTGAATATCCAAATCAAATCTTCTGCAGAATCAAATTAAATCCCCATGTTTCCTTAAATGATATGTCATTCTTTCTTAGGAAACAAGGAAAAGATAAAACTGACCATATGCATCTGAAAACACAAGCTTCTTGGACTACAATATACTTAAAACAAATCTTCAAAGAATCTTCAGAGATTTCACGTTTAAAAACAAATCTTCCAATACAGCATGCCACAATGTCGTACAAGCATGTCATGACATCTGGTTCGACATCTTGCAATTTCACTTGTTTTAACAAAATGCTGCCATTCATAATACAAATAACCTAACACTGGGGTTCGAAACCCATCTGCAAATTAATTTACCCCTCGGTGTTTAAAACACCGAGGTGATAAGCCGTTACTTTTCATGACGTCCTTCATTACCTCGCTACTGCAGCCAAGGTAAAATGCATTTCACGTCTGTCCCTAAAAGCACTTTTTGTAGTAGTGGTTTTTGAGCAACATATGAATTACATACCTAGTGATGAGTTTCGAGATAGTATTGAAACATTGAAGGGAATTAAATAAATCAATTAAGACGAAAGAAATACATAATGACACTGAATCTTAATTGTAGAATATTAGATAATAAACTTATTTTTATTATTATTTTAGATTAATACAACTTAATTTAGAATTTCAAAACTATTATTTCATGTAAACTCGTTAAAATTTATTCAAAACTATATATATATATATATATATATATATATATATATATATATATATATATATATATATATATATATATATATATATATATATATATATATATATATATATATATATATAATATATATATATATATATATATATATATATATATATATTATGCCCTGGGCCCCGGCCTGGCCACGCGGGTCTAACCCAATAGTATTCCACCAAGTTCAGCCCACCTTGGACCGCAACGCCGGGCACAGGTCCCCGACGAGCAGGATAGATCAGTCCGCGAGAAGGTCCTACCCCAACCACGTTGGGCAGGAGGATGTCCCCAGAACAAACACTGCCATGTCGGGCAGAACCTTCTCCCCTCCGCAGGCAGAACCTGCTCCCTCGTCGGGCAGAACAACGTGTCCTTCACACGTTCTCCACGTGCTCCCCTCCGCGGGGACACATCACCGACCAACTGCCCACCTCTGAAAGAGCAGGTCAAACCCACTTTCCGGAGATCACGGGACAGTTGGACAAGGGCGAAGACCACGTCCTGGTCTTCACTACGCCATGTAAGCCCTAGCAGTCACCTGGGTTGGGCCTGACAATCCAGCCCAACGCAAGTGACCGTTGGCCCAACGCTGGGGTCTCTCTATAAATACCCTCTTTCACAAGAGGGCCAGGTAATTCACTTCTTACCCCTTTTCTGTGTTTGTGACCACTCTCCCCATATACTTACTTTGGCATCAGAGTGCCTTGCAGGTACACCCTCTCCTCCTCCTCATCACCAGTGAACAGGCAACAGTCCAACAGAGTGTGGCCAGCTAGTGATCCCCTTCTGATCAGGTCAGATCATATATATATATATATATATATATATATATATATATATATATATATATATATATATATATATATATATATATATATATATATATATATATATATATTATATATAATATATATATATTATATATATATATATATATATATATATATATATATATATATATATATATATATATATATATATAATATATATATATATATATATATATATATATATATATATATATATATATATATATATATATATTACATTTCTTTTACATATATCTATCAATATTTATTTATATAAAATAAAATAAAATTTAATAATATAATGAGACCATTAATTTCTTAATAGAATATTATTTTATGTCATTTTATAGGTGTGGTAAATTGGGTCGTGTCCCATCAGGCCTATCTGTGTGCCTGTAAAATATGGTTATTTCAGTTAGAATTTTGTACCCGCCTATCCATTCAATCCATTCCACCTTAAAATCGTTCGCCTTAAGTCCGTCAAAAAAGAGTTGGATTAGCCCATCAGTTTGCCAACCTATTTATCAAGCATTCAAAATATTTATATTTATTTGTTGAAGTTTAATACTTGAACGATAGTTTTAGAACTCTCGTTAATGGTTCTATTTTAGGTAAACTTTTTTGATGATTTTAGACTTTTAGTTGTCATTTTATTCTTTTAAATGTTGGTGATGCTTTCTAAATGAAATGTAAAAAAAATATCTTTTAATCTATTAAAAAAATCTTAAAAAAATAGGCGGGCAAGCCCGCCGCTCACCAACATGTCACCTTGGCGAGACAGACTAGATTTTTAAGTCCAATTTTACTTGGTCGACTTGCCTGCTCCGCTTTTTTTAGCGAGTTTAAGGCGGGACAAAGCGAACAGTCCGCTTTACCATCCGTAATTTGATATTTATCCGCTATTATAACAGTTAATTTATCAAACATTTAAACTAACTTATTAAATATGAGATTAATTACTATGCACCGTTAGTGTAAAAAATTGTACACCGTCGATTCATCACCATCATTCATTTGCCTTACTTTATAAGTGATTAAAAAAAAGTCAAATTCTTCTAAACATCCAATAATTATGATTAACTGACAATATAAAATTCTTTTATATTAACAATGTATTTCAATTAAATTTATTAAATAATTAGTTAATAACTATCAATTATCAGCTATAAATTATCTTTGACTTTTATCAATCAATAAATATCAATTATTTATCAATCAATAAATATCAATTATGAACTATGTGTTATTTTTATCAAAAATAACCTAAATATAAATTTGACTGGAGTTCATCCTTTATTTATTTATGGGTAATGTTAATTTGTGTTCTTGGGACACATGTTAAGAACTAAATTAAGAAACATTGTTTTAAAAATTGTGTATAAACTTTAATTAAAGTATAAAATTAATTTTTAAATCGTTTTTTCCAATGCAAATTTACTATAAGTAGCTTTCTTAACATGTACCCCAAGGCCATTACCCTTTATTTATTTATTTATTACTAATCCTCTCTCTTAATTTTTTAATAGGATCATTCATTCATTTTATTTTATAGTGTTCCACTCCCACATCCTCACGATACCTTTTTGTTAAGACAAATTATATTTTATTTTAGTTAAAAAATTATGTTTAGTAAGTGTTATTTAGGTTAGGTTTCTAGCTTTTAGTTTATAATTTTTCTTAGTTTAATTAAAAATATTCTTTTATTTGCTAATTTATCAATATTTAAATTAATTGATCAGCTAAGTTATATTATTATTTATCAATTATGCGCTGTTTTTTTTAAATTTTAATATTCAATTTTGCGATCCACTAATTTAAAACATCAATCAATTATGTTCTATTAACTATTTTTATCAAACACTATTTTAGTTTTTTTTTTTCTACAGTCTTTTTTGATTCCGTATCTAAGCCATATTCTATTATATAGTTTTTTTTTCTGACAATAGTTTATAGAGTACTATTCGACAAAATAAAAACCTTAAATATAAATAAAATCTGAACAAAGATTATCGCAATCAGATTGACTCCATCTATCTAATTAGCAAAATTTGCTCCATCAGAATTAATTAACAATCTTAAAATACGGAAAAAAACAACACACAATAAAAAAATCCCAAATAAACCCTTTGTCTTTTCATCTTCCTTTTCCACTCTCCAACACTCCACTACATTCATTCCTTCTTTTATTTCTTATTCTCTGAAAACTGCTCCAACAAAACCCACTAAACCCAACCAAAAAAAACACAAAAACATTATCGAATCCAATGTTGTCATCACCCATTCTTGTCTCCTCAGCTCTCATCCTCTCTCTCCTTCTCCTCTTCTTTTTCTCTCAACAAATCATCTTCCAAATTTACTCTCCTCTCTCCTCCTCCTCCTCCTCCACCTCCCCCGCCGCCGTCTCCGCCGCTGACCTCTTCCTCTTCCACCGCGCCACCCACACAACAAATCACCTTTCCACCCTCACAAACCCTAAACCCAAAATCGCTTTCCTCTTTCTCACAAACTCAAACCTCTCCTTCGCACCTTTATGGGAAAAATTCTTCGCGGGTAACAACCATCTCTTCAACATCTACATCCACGCGGACCCCACTTCCTCCGTCGCCTCACCCGGCGGAGTTTTCCACAACCGTTTCATCCCTTCTCAAATAACCCAACGCGCTTCCCCAACACTCATCTCGGCGCCCGACGTCTCCTAGCGTCCGCCCTCCTAGATGATCCGCTCAACCAGTACTTTACCTTAATCTCCCAACACTGTATGCCGCTCTTCTCGTTTGGATTCGTTTATAACTCTCTTTTTACCGATCAGTTAAAGTTATTACAGAGTTTTGTTGACTATAATAACTTTACATACCCATATCCCAGCTTCATTGAGATTCTCTCCGACGATCCGAATCTCAATGACAGATATAATGCTCGCGGTGAGAATGCAATGTTGCCGGAAATTGTGTTCGAGGATTTTCGCGTGGGTTCGCAGTTTTTTACGCTGAACAGGAAACATGCAAGGTTTGTGGTGGGAGAACAAAAACTATGGAAGAAATTTCAGATTCCTTGTATAAATGTGTATTCATGTTATCCAGAAGAACATTACTTTCCAACTCTTTTGTCAATGGAGGATCCAAATGGCTGCACTGGTTATACACTTACTAGAGTTAACTGGACTGATTGTTGGGACGGTCATCCCCATCTTTATACTCCGGCCGAGGTTTCTCCGGAGCTTGTTCGT
Organism: Lathyrus sativus; assembly: GCA_963859935.3. NCBI lineage: Eukaryota > Viridiplantae > Streptophyta > Magnoliopsida > Fabales > Fabaceae > Lathyrus > Lathyrus sativus. Next base: position 48,369 of record CAWUDS030005357.1, on the reverse strand, counting down.
CAGCTGAGGCGATCCAATTCAAGCTACTCGTATTTCTTTGCGAGGAAATTCTCGCCGGAATGTCTTGGGCCTTTGATGGATCTAGCTGATGAAGTCATTTTCAAGGATTGAAGCTTGCTTGGTGAGTACAAAAGCTTATACTTTTCATTAAAAAAAATTATGTTTTCGGAATTTTTAGTGTCTAAATATGGTGATTTAGAGTTCTATTTATTGTTTATCTTTTCTGTTGGAAATATGTCATTATTAATTTTGGTGTTCTGTGATAGAAAAAGTTAGCCGAAATTGAATTGAGGTCAATTAAACTTATGTTTAACATGAAAGGAATAAAGGACACAGATGGATTTTGATTGTCTGAATTTGAAAGTGTACGACTTTGGATTAGTTGAGAGAGAATATAGGTATAGTGAAGTAAATAAGAGTGTGTGAATGAGAGAATGGTCACTGGTCACCAAAAACAGAAAGTTACACCCTCTTGCCATTATCTCTAGCAAAATTGATTTTGTTTAGTTTATTCAACAAGTTGCAGCAAATCCTCACAATTAGCACAAATATCAAGCCCGGTTTTTTAGACCTCTGGTCTCAATCCAAGAGCTGCTGGCATAGATGGCTGATGGCTGATTTTTGTGTGTGTGGTTGATAGAGGTACAGACTGTCAAGATGTTCTCTAACACAACATGTCTCTACCCTATCTATCCTTTTATTTGTTTGGTTGCACTTTCCTGTAGTGGAGTCAAAACCACTTTACAGATAGATTGCACCACTTCGTGCAAGTACACTTTGAGTGGTTAGTGTTGCAAGTTAGATAAAGTAGTAAGTCTTTTTGGGATACTTGAATTCAATAGCAGTTTTGGTAAAATTACAGCGTACCACTGTGAATTACAACAAAATGACTAATCACTGTCTCAGAAAAACTTATACTTATAGATTATAGAGCCAAATTGTTAATGCTAGTTAGTTATACATGCATTGTTCAATTGATCTGAAGTCATGTTACTATTGTCTCTGATCTTTTTATTTTCTTCTATTTTTCAGGTAATGTTGATTGGTGTTAGGCGCAATGGCAGTGTTTAGTTCATGTGTATAGAAAATTTAGTTTCTGCAACTGTAAAGTTTAGTTATAATTTCTTCGTTGTGAATGTAGGTTTTAGTTATATAGAAAACTGGTTTCCGAAGGATGCCACTTATTTTAAAATATCGCATGTGACCAAATCTTGTGTGCAACAATAGAATAGAAAACATACAATATCTTTGTGTCTAATCTATTGATATTTAAGGCTCATATGTGTTGGTATTTTCACCTCAATCTTTTTAAAAGCTCCAAATAAGGTTCAATTCTAGAGTAGGTTGATATGGAAATGTTGGCCATACATTCTTTGACATTATCTTTTTAATATATTTTGTCCTATTGATTTATTGTTTACAGGATTTCAGTACAAAATTTTAATAGCATTTAGGTAAAATTACATTAAGGTCTTTTAAATTATTTAATTATAACAGTTTAAAGCAATGCTTTTATCAACTGAATCACTCTAACATATGATTAATTTAGGAACGGATTGGGTGACTTTCTAGCGTGAGAAAATAAGTGAATCACTTTAATTATAATTTTCTTCTTGTGGCAGAAAAAATACATAAATATATGAAATGGTAAAATCAGTGCGATGATAAATTAAAGTTTTCTCATTAACCAAGAAACTCAATATTCAAGGAACTGATCTTCCATCTTCATTTCAAGATAGGACTAGTGAATCTTACAACCATTTTCTTCTCCGATCGAAAGGGATAAATCTTTGCGACGGTAGTTTAGTCAGTATCTTTGTAGAATTGGAATCAAAAGCAGTTGAAGCCATGAAAAAAAAAAATAGTGACGATAATCAAAATGAGTCACAATGTTAAACAGGGCCGACTTTGTGCAAGTGTAGCAAGGGCTACAAACACAAAACCCAAATTTTGGAAGGTCTCAATTTAAAATGTCTAATTCTTTTTCATAAATATTAATAAAATGAAATAAAATGTTATAATAAATATTCAATAAATTAAAAAATGCTATGAAAAAATTTAATACATACAAAAATTGAGATTGATCAAAACTCAAAATAATTATAATTAAATTTATTTTTTAATTATTACATAATTATATTTTTAATGTGTCTTTTTTAATTATTATCATTGTATATATATATTTTTTAAATTTAACCTTTTTAAAATCAGAATGAACCTCCGAGATAATTGGACCGACCCTGATGTTAAATGAATAAAAATCAAATTATGTGTTGTTTGCTTCATTTGGTAGTTGAAGAACAATCTCCCAAAATCAAATGAATGAGTTAGCATTAGGGTTGAAATTGAGTTCTCAAAAGTTTCTATGGGTTGTGAGAGAACCAAATGATATAGCAAGTGCTAATTATTTTGCTGTTTATAAACCTAATTCCTTAGGGTAAGAAGATCCTTTTTTTTTTTTAATCAAAAAGGTTTATAGGAAGAATAGAAAAGCAAGGATTTTTTTTCTTCAAATTTGACACCATAAGTTGAGATTCTTAGTAACAAAGTTGTTGGTGGATTTGTTACACAATGTGGTTGTTTTTCAACACTTTAGTGTTTTGTAAATGGAGTGCCAATAATTACTTGGCCACTCTTTGCTGATCAGAGAATGATTGCAACTATTTAGAGTGGTGATGTTGTGGAAAAAAGTGAAATTATGAATGTGTTGAAGAGGTTAATGGAAGGAGATGAAGGGATTGAGATTCTTTAAAGGATCAAAAGGATTAAAGAACAATTTTGCTGATATAAACTTATCTGACTTGATCAGAAAGGGATCGCTGGCTGCCACGCGTCTTCGACCTGCTGCCTATTCACCGGTATTGAGGAAGAAAAAAGGGGAGTGTACCTGCAAGACACTCTGATGCTAAAGTAAGCGTATGGGCAGAGTGATCACAAGTACAGAAAAGAGGTAAGAAGTGAATTACCTGATCCTCTCGTGAGAGAGGGTATTTATAGAGACCCCAGTGCTGGGCCAACGGTCACTTGTGTTGGGCTGGATAGCCAGGCCCAACCCAGGTGACTACTAGGGCTTACGTGGCGTAGAGAAGACCAGGACGTGGTCTTTTCCCTAGTCCAACTGTCCCAAGATCTCCGGAAAGTGGGTTTGACCTGCTCTTTCAGAGGTGGGCAGTTGGGCGGTGACGTGTCCCCGCGGAAGGGAGCACGTGGAGAACGTGGGAAGGACACGTTGCCTTGCCCGGCAGGGGAGCAGGTTCTGCTCGCGGAGGGCAGGTTCTGCCCGCGGATAGGTGGTGTCTGGTTGGTGGGGGAGTCTTGTGCCCGACGCTGATGAGGCAGGTTTTGCCCGCGGAGGAACATCACCTGCCCGTCGGGGACCTTGTGCCCGACCGATGCGGCCCAAGCCAGACTAGGCTTGATAGAATATATTGTTGGGCTGGGCCTGCCTGGCCAAGCCGGGGGCCCAGGCCAGAACAAGAGCCCCCAAGTTGTAGCTCTGATGGGAGGAGCGAGGACTTGATGTCGTTGTGCCGGGGAGGAGAGATTTGCCCGTGGAGGAAGGGGGAAGGCGAGCCCGCGAGTCCTTCCCCGTTGTCGTGTGTTCGGGCTTGAGGACACGTGCCGGCGGGGAGATCTGAGGGGACGTGACTGTCAGTCCTTCGCCACGTGTCCTGCGTTGGGTGGCTGCTAGGGCGGCTACCCTAGGGTACTCGAGTGCCTAGCGACGCTTCGAGTCCCGTGCAGGGTATAAGTAAGCGAGCCCCCGCTCATTCTCCACTTTTCGCCCTTTTGCTCTCAAATTCTCTGCCTTCCCACCTTGCCGTCGTCTGATCTCTCTGTCGCAGCAGCCGTCACGTACTCCGCCGCAGATTGAAACATAGTAAGTTTTCTCTTCTCCTTTCTTTCGTTTTTCCTGTATGTTTTAGGACTGTGGTCGGGGCATGTTGAATTCCCCGAGGAGAGGTGAGGATCTCCACCGTTGTAGGGGGTTTTTCTGGGTTTTACCGTGAGCGTTCCGAGGAGGAATGCCAATTTCGATGAATACCCCGAGGACAGATGCTTGCTCCGATGAATGCCCCAGGGAGAAACGCTTCTTCCGATGAACGCCCCGGGGAGCGTCGCCAATTCTGATGAACGTCGCGGGGAGAGTGTGTAGGTTAAGTTATGCCGGTTCCCCGGGGAGGAGGTAGATTTTAGGTAGAGCCACCGGGGACGATGCTCGGTTTTTCCTCGTCGCCCTTTCACTTAACTTGCGGTGGAAGGATGAATTTGATCTTTGTCATCGAATTCACTGTTACCTTCTGCTTTTTAGGTGTTAATGACTACGTTTGTCCTGGGGACAATGGTCGAGGACAATGAGTCGGACGTTCCACATTTCGACGAGCACGCCCTTCCTCTCGAGGAGTGGGTGGCCGAGGAGCCTTTGACCACGCCTTCCTGTTTCGCTTCAGACCCGACGGGAGCCTACGCCACCGTGGAGGACCGACGAGAAGGTGACCCCCAGAATTGGCAAGTGTATCGTCCCCGGGCAGGCCACCGAATCTGCTCGAAGTTTGAGAGGATGCGATTCCCGATGTACGAATTCTTTTTTAAAGAGGCCAGGCTCAGGCTGCCATTCTCAGACTTCCACCTGGGCCTCTTTGATTGGCTGAGGCTGGCTGTTGCGGTGAGAATCAGATATCAAACTATTGAATTAACTTGAATCTTTAATTCTTAAATTCACAATCGAACTTTAATTTATCCAAAAAGGAAAGGTTTAAAGAAAGAAAAACATATAAAAATGCAAAGCAAAAAGCAAGGCTCAAAGCTAAGCAAAGAGAGATCTAAAGGTTCGGGGGTTGGTTATGCCTAGGGTAGGTATTTCACATCCTAAACATCTGTAGTACTCTACAGGAACCTCTTGTTAACATTTGTGTTTGCTAAAGTTTGCTTGCTAAAAGAAATGTGATAAGGTAAAGATCTAAAGTATATACAAAGTATGTACAGAGTTTGCTCGCGAAGACATCGCATCTCGTGCCTACGTATCCTCACGGGAATGGAATCAGAGCAACCGCAGTTCCCCTAACTAGGGGTGAGGAACTCTTGATTATGGTCAAGGTTCTAGGGGGCAAGTAAATGTCTGCGGTGAGACACCTACATAGAGTGCGGAGACTATAAACTAAGATTAAGTTAGAAAAGAAGGGAATGTCCACGGCGGGACAACTAAATAGAGCATGGCGACTCCAAGCCTAAGTTGCAAAGGTAAATGCAGGGAATGTCCACGGCGGGACAACTAAATAGAGCACGACGACTCCAATTCTAAGTTGTAAATGTTAACAGGAAGTTAGTTGTTAGTAGGTGGCTCGCTAAGACGTTGCATCTTATGCCTACGTATTCTCAATGAGAAATCAGAGCATTCGTAGTTCCCCTTTTCAGGGGTGAGGAACTCTTGACTGTGGTCAAGGTTCCAGAGGGATGTAAGCATTCACAGGGAAGTACTTACATGGAGTGCAGCGACTCCTGAAACTACGTTGAGATTGTTATGATAGAGAATATCCACGGCGGGACGCTAAACATGAGTACGGCGACTCAGATCCTAAGGTTAGGATAACGGATAAAGGATGTCCACGGCGGGACGCTAAATAGAGCACGGCGACTCCAATCCTAAGGTTAGGATAAAGGGATAAAGGGTGAAGGATATCATATATAAACCAACAATGTCACAACAATGTAAATAAAAGGTTCAAGCATTATGTGAAAATATACATCAACACAAGAATTTGGCAAAAAGAATCACTAAAAAAGGATTAAAATTGCGAAAGTTATGGATTTTTGAATTTGTGAAGAAGACATAAAAAAAAATCAAGTAATTAAAAATAATGTGCACTAGGTGGGTGTTGAACTCACCACCTTTGGATTACAAGTGTAACACTTCACCACTCAGCCACATGTGCACATGTGACAAACAAAGGGAAGAAAGAGATATATCTAAAAAACATGGTAAATACTAAAAACAAATAAAAAGACTTGATCTCCACATGGATCGAACTCAGGTCAGGAGGCAAGGTACTTAGCGCATAGGTCACAACCACTGGGGTGGAAATACATCTGTGTATTATGCCACCCCTAAAAATACATAAGCCTCAAAGACATAGAATCCTGGGCAAATCAAGGCAAGAACAAGCAAGGCAAATGAAAACGGTTCAGTTTCAAACTTGATCAAATCTCCATCAAATTTAACAAACTTTGACTCTAACTCACTTGAAATTTAATGAGGATTTCAAAGATGCCAATAGTTTTTTTACCAATGATGCTCAGAAAGTAAAACACGATAACAAATGCAAGCCAAGGTTTTTAAATGCATTTTGGATTTCAAAGAATTAAAACAGTTGCATCTAGAGCAAGTAATGGTCTGAGCATGTTGTAAATGTGATGTTTGATGAATTTCAACAACAAGTTTAATCAAAACAACACCAGAGCAGAAAAAGAGTATGTGAGTTACAATTAAGAACATGAGTTGCCTATGAACCATAAGATGATCAAAACAAAACTTCAAGATCTAACAAAGGACTGTGCAAATTGTGAATACAAACCCCAGGATAAATCTAGAAGGAGAAATGAGTTTCTGTTGTGGATCACAATGTGATCATTCAAGTGTCAACATAATGGAATGGTTTCTTCTTTGAAATAGAATATGCACTATCATCGCAATGCTCAAGGCAACTTTTTAACCAAAATCCACAAGCTGAATATACTAAAAAAATGCAACAGTTTAAGATTAAGCTTGATGGCATCATGATTAACCACCCTCAAGGGAGAAACTAGCAGCCAGACTCTTACAAAAGTAAGCAACATATTTTAACAAGATTTGCAACATCAATAGACAGTGACAGCCACTGTTATCACCATGCCAAACACTAAAACTGCTACCAACTTGTGACAGCAAGTATAAATTGACCAACTCAATCTTACAAACAAATCTTGACAACATAGTTGTGAATCCCAACATGATAATGTCTAGATCATTCAACAACTAGTCCAACATTCATTCATATGACATTATGCCCTTATGCAAAAAAAAAAAACTCTAATGACAGTCTCATAAACAAATCATATATGTTGGATAGATCCATCAATGCCTTGTGACAGTCACTAATCAAACAAAGAGAAACAGGTTCTTGGCAACAATGAAATATTCAAATCAAATGTTTAAAATAGTTGACAAAACACAAGACCAAAGATTCACAAAAGCAACTACTTGTCACACAAAAATACAACAGGTCATGTACTCAACACATACTAGTTGCAACAAAACTTAAACTGAAATTTGATGACATTTGAGGTTGACAAACCTCAAGGCAAGAGCTGACAGCCTTCAAGCAAAATGCTTTCACATGGCCACAAACATACCAATCAAACTCACATGATCTAGGCAGCAACTTATACAAAAAATTCTGATATAAAAACAAGATTAAAGAGGTATTGGTTGAAAACAGAAACAGCAACATTTCCTACCTCAAACTGTAATAGGCTACTGAATTTCAAACCACCTGAATGATTACTGACCAAGCTACATCGTGCTGTTATCAAAGATTAACCAACCTCAAAGCAGTTGGCAGCCAGCTTTTGGTGTTTCAATCAATGTTTATTGATGAATTCCAATCATAACTTCAACAACATGTTAAAAATAAGATCAAAACAAACCAAACAAGATTGTTTTGGCTAACAGAAACAACACACTCATTGATCACCAGCCTCAGGTCTCCTCAATTGAAAACCACAGCATGACCAAACTCTTGATGAAAAAGAACTAAGAAAGACAACCAACAGGTATGATGAGCTGAAAACCTTAAAGATAATCATTAATAAAATGGTTACAAACCTAAATATTGTCAAATCATTCTATCAAACTAAAACTCAAAGCATGAAGTTACAACTCAATTAGTCAAAACAAAGAGGCTAAACTCAGCAGCACCAAGTTAAGAATAGAGAACACTATAACATAGAGCCAACAACCCTAAGCATACCAAACATGAATTGACAGCAACATCTCAGCACAAACTCTACACCAGTGACAAAAGCATACAAGTATAGCAGCAATTAACTCAAACAGCAGGTTATCCTGGTATATGGTAGAACAATGGTTAAATTAAAAGCAAGCTTAGCTAATGAGAAGATTGTTTTAGTAGCAACAAACATAGGCCTGACATACTAATGTCAATCCTAACTCCTACCAAATGCTTCAACAACATATATATATATATATATATATATATATATATATATATATATATATATATTATATATATATATATATATATATATATATATATATATATATATATATATAATATATATATATATATATATATATATATATATATATATATATATATATATATATATATATATATATATATAATATATATATATATATATATATATATATATATATATATATATATATATATATATATATATATATATATATATATATATATATATATATATATATATATATATACATTTTTTACAAAAAAAACAACAAGCTACAAACATTGTTATAATAATAGCCATTAGTTTAACATCTTGCAGGAGAGATAAGTTTTGACATTAACCATCATGAGTTGACAAACCCAAATGGTAAGGCAGTCTTGGTTGCAAGGTTGTAGATTGGACATTGCAAATTTTTAGCACATTCAAACCATGCTTCAAGCATGAGGCCTGATTTTCCAATAAGTTAAAAACAAACACACACAGTCTAACAAGACATTGTCAAACTTTGAAGTTTAGATGCATCACATGGCAATCACAAGTTTATGCTGACAAATGCAAACATATGCAAGTCATATTCAACAACTTTGGATGATATACATAAGAGAAAGTGCAAGGGTTCAGAGGTCACTTACCTCTTGTAGACCTCCAATAGCAAGACAGCTGCCAAGAAATCCAGAGATCTTTCCCTTTGAGCAACCTTGATGTGATGTTACTTCTTTTTGAAGAAAAGTGCAATCTTGTGGACAGTTGGAGCAAATAAAGTTCCAGCTGTGGTTTGAGGTTTTGGACAGTTAAAATGTCATAAAGGGAAGGTGTTCAAAGTGTTAAATTGATGGAAAATGGTTTGTGGAGTGATTTGGCTTGAAATGTGCATAAAAGTCATAGGCCATGAAGAGGTTTGGGGCAGATTTGAAGTTTGGCTTTTGGAGGAGTTTCAGAAGGAAATCCATCCAAGATCATGTGGCAGCTGTGCACTCAAGTATTTGGCTTAATGCAAGGCATAAATCAAGTGATATGAAGGACATGGAGGTGACTGGAGTGAGGCTAGAGAGTAGGGAGCTGCAGTTGTACCTTCTCATGAAAAGTTTCTCTTTCTTCTTTGTTTTTTTTTTATTAAAATAATACAACTTGCCTCCAACTTGCATGGCTCACCAAATCCATTCATTTTCTGCATTTCTTCTCCTCATACTCTATAAATAATAGATAGAAACATGATCCAATGGCTTAGAATGGCTCAAGTGATCAAAAAGTGAGTTTGTGAAAAAATGGAAACGATGAACTCAAGTGTTAAAACCTCAACTTGCTGAATTCATAACTCTCAACTCATAAGGATATGGAGGAGTTATAGTACATTTTGGAAAGCCTCATGTAGCTCTACAACTTTCATGTTTTCATGATCTTCAGATTCCAATGGAACTAGGTCGAAAATCCACTCAAAGTTGGCTAAAAATATGCCTAAAAAGGCCAATAACTTAGAATTTTTCTAAGTTATTTTTCCCTCTTGTAATGAATTTGGTCATAACTCCAAATCTATGCATTTTCCGCTCATGGACCATTGTGGGACTTTTGTAGGACTTGTCAAGAGCTTTTCAATGAGCTTTGAACCAACTCAAATGGATGTGTGGTTAGGGAGTTATGGTCTTGCCCCTTTCAAAGCCCTAATTTCCCGATTTTTCGATTACTCTTCAATCCTTGATCCAATGGTCATGAAACTTCATGGACAGGTGTAATATGTTATTAAGAACATTTTTTCTTCATACTTTGAGGTCAAATTCCTTATGAGTGAAGAGTTGACTTTTTGGTCAGCCGAACGATCGATCGATGACTACCGGGCCGACTGTCGATGTTCTGGGTCTTTTGAGGCCTTGAACCTTCTTGAGTAGACTTCATTAAGCCATATGAACTTCATGGACCATGATCCCACCATTGGAACACCATTTAAATTAAAAGTCAAACTACAGTTGACTTTTCCTAATTGAAAACCCTATCGGGTCTCCTGACTGTACTGTTCTTGATTATTGGGTGACAACCTCAAATTGGATTCATACTTGACCCAATGGAGTATATTTGATGATATGGAGACTTATTTCATGGGAAATTAATTCAATATGTTGACTGATTAACCATCGAAACCTTGATTCTCGGCTTGTACGAAACCCTAATTCACCTGTATCTTAACAAAGACAAACTTGAAATAGGTTAAGTTTAGATAATCAAATGATATTAGAATGATGATGAATATCTAAGGGGTCAAAATTTAGGGTGCAACACTGGCCCCGTCGCAGCTGCATCCGAATGCTTTGGCTTTTATTCGGGCATTCGAGGTCATGTGCCGTTATCTCCAGGTCGGCGTCACGCTGCCGCTATTATTTCGCATCTTCCATCTGCAGCGGCAGACCGTGAATTGCCGGCACGCTGGGTGTCATTCAAGCAACCGGACAGGCTTTTCAAATGTATATGGACTATGTCCGGACTTCAAGGGTCATTTCTTCATCGTCAGCCCGATCACGCATGCAGGGGTTGGATCTTTATATTCGGAAGGGGAGCGGATCGTGGATGGCGGAGGGAGGCCGTTATGCTGCCGCAGGTGCATGTGGAATGGTCCCCGGAACATTTCTCCCGGGGGATAGACCGGTACATCGTGCGCGCGGGGTTGCTTGATGAGGAAGACATGGCCGACTATTTGAAGATAGTCTCGTTCGTGCGTAGCCTACCGCCGTCGAAGTTGGTGACCCCTGACGGCCGCTACATACTCGACATCCAGGGGAATATCCGCGAGACCCCGAGGTTGATCAATACAAAGGCTTTGCTCGAGTTCTCCTCGGAGGCGGAGGCCCTTAGCTATCTAGGTGGTGGACGCCTCTCTCTTCCCCTGATCTGGTACTCTTTATCTGTTATAGACTCACTTTCTTTGTTTTGCAGGGAACATGTCTTCCGTCGAGGAGCGAGTGAAGAAGTTGCGCGCGTCGAGGGCTGTCGTTCCTTCGAAGAGCGGGTCGCCCAGCTGACCGGTGCAGGCTTCTGCTGATCAGGATGGCCGGTGGTCAGCGTCTCCTTCAATTAGTCAATCACCCACATCCCAGAGGGCCCCGAAGAGGCCCAGAGTCCAAAAGGTGGAGACTGTGGTCGACTTATCAGCGGATACTACCGAGGAAGGCTACTCCATTGCGTCTTGCATCAGTACCCTGGTTATTTTCATGGGGCCAGGTCGCCCAGTATTCCTTCCGGGAGGCGAAGGCGATCTTGAGTGCGGACAAGGCCACGCGGAGGCAGGTCCTGACGGAAGATTTGGCTGCCCTGATGCAGACTTTTACTATGGCGATGGTTCTGAGCGAGGAGAGTTGTTCGGTTGTCGAGCTGTCAAAGCTGCAGGGGGACCTTGCTTTCACGCAGTCTCTCCTGAACAAGGTCGTCAAGGACCTGAAGCTGAACCGGGGAAAGGTGACTCAGCTGACCGAGAAGCTGGAGAAAAGTCAGGGGGAGGTCGCCAGTGAGCGCAAGAGAGGGGACAGCACCGAGGAGAGGTTGAAGGCCGCCGAGGAGGAAGTGCAGGGACTGAAGGCCTGCGTGGAGAAGTTGGAGGGTAGTCTTCGTCCTGCTGATGATGAGACCGACGAGGACAGGCAGATGGTCACCCGGGCTGATCTGCTCGCTAGGATACGGGTGCTGGAAGGTGACTGTCTGAAGGCCTTCGCCGAGGGTTTCAATTGCGCCGTCGTGCAGCTTAGGGTGGTGAACTCTGGCGTTCCCTTTGTCGAAGATGGCATCGGGCCTTTCCATGAAATAATTGATGGTCGGGTGGTCGACCCCAGCGCCGAGGAGGATGATCCTCGTGTCTCTCCCGTCGAGCCTGAAGCGGAGGTAGAAGAAGGAGTATAGATTAGTTCTGGGCCTGCGTGCCTGTGTATTCTGGCCTGCGTGCCAACAACTTGTATTTTTCTGTATTTTCTTTACCGGGTCTGCGTGCCCGTCTTGGTGATGTAATATTAACTACTGGGATGGTGCCCGCTTTTACATAATATTTTTGGAAATTTGTTTAAGTGTGCGCTTTGCATGGTGTTTATGCTCGTTTTACTTCTGCACTTTTGTATGCTCAAAATATATGTTTGTCTGTTCGAGATGCATGTTCGTTATGCTTTTGGGTATGTCCGAGGTGGTAGCTCGACGATTATTGTCTCCGGCAGTGTGGATAACTGGCCGGTTTTGATACCTGACCGTTTCGGGGGTAGTTTCTCCCCGCGGCGTTGACGTCCCATCGCGAGCTGGGTGTCCTGCCCAATTTGGTACAACGACGGGGAGTCTCGATCGAGGGGTTCTCCATCAAGCAGAGCCTTCTGCCTATGCACACAAAGGTAGGGCTTGCTGTTTTGTTGGTCTCTAGAAGACGCAAGGAGGTGTGGTGGTACCATGTCGCCCCACTGGGGCCGCGGCGCCTGGGCGTTGCGGGCAGTGTTTAACTGTAGTACTGTTTCAGCTTCTCGGCGTTCCATGGTCGAGCTAGTTGTTCCCCGTGTAGGTTTTCGAGGTAATAGGTGTCGCTTGCGCGAAAATAAGGTTCCGGCATGACAGAAGAGTCACCACCTTTCGTTATTTATCCCTCAGAGCGGGAAAGGAAAAGATCGGAAAAACCTGACGAAAAAGGGTAAGACAAGGTCATCACAACCATTGTCTGGGTTCGGGAGTCAGTTACGCAAGGGGAAGGTATTAGCACCCCTCACGTCCGTCGTACTCGACGGGATCCACGCTTGTTGTGTTTACTTGGACGGGTTGGTTTTATTCTATCTACCTATCAAGGCTGGCTGAAAAAGAAAAGAAAAATGACTCGGCAACCAAAGAATCTGACATCGCCGTCAAACAAACATCCACCATCGCCGTTGGGGAAATAGAGGATCTGACATCGCCGTCATAAACAAACAAAACTCTGAGAGACACTCGAAATCACCGTCGAACATCCAACATCGCCGCTGGAAACAAACAGCCAACATCGTCGCTGGAGACAAACATAATCTGACCTCGCCGTCAAGATAAATATCCAACATCGCCGCTGGAACCAAACATAATCTGACCTCGCCGTCAAGACAATCATAACTCTGAGAGACACTCGACATCGCCGTCGAACGAACGTAATCTCTGCTGGGGAGCTAAAGAGTCTGACATCGCCGTCAAACATAATCTGACCTCGCCGTCAAAGACAAATATCCAACATCGCCGCTGGAAAACTAAATCATCTGACATCGCCGCCAGAAACAGACATCCAACATCGCCGCTGGAACCAAACATAACTTGACCTCACCGTCAGGGTGAAGAAACTCCATTGGGGAATTGGTCACACGGTAACCGGTAGTACATAGTCGATCATGCCATCAGGCATCCAAAGAAACTGTCGGGCATCAGCCGGACTTCAACCATCAGGTTGATCATGCCATTAGGCATTCTACAGACCTTGTCGGGCCTCAGCCGGACTTCGTCAGCAAGTCGGGAATAGAATTCTTGGTCAATCATGAGCCAACTGGGAACACCTAAACCTCTGCCATCAGGCACTCCGCATCAGCTGAGATAACATCTTCAAATTCATCTGAAGAAGAAAATCCTTGGCCTTCAAGGATAGATGAAAGCCTGGCCACTGGCCACTCCAGATACGCTGGAGAAAATCTTCAAGTACTTCTGAAGATACGCATCTTTGTCCTTCAAGGATATAAATTTTGCCCGTCGGCAACTCCGCCTCCGCCGGAGAACATCTTCAAATTCATCTGAAGAAAACTAATCTGGTTATACCATAGCCTTCAGGCCTCAACATTCAGTTGGGAACAACCATTATTTGCTCGATCTCAATCAGTAACCAACTCAGGGCACCTGATCTGGTCGTTAGACCACCACGGATCGTCTTGCCCACTGAAGCTGCACCTGTAAACTTCTGATACTGTCTTCGGACAAACACTGAGTCATCAACGGGGGGAACCTGGATCCACAGGAACTTGCTGGTATCGCCTCCGGGCGTTCCCGAAGTCGATCTTCATGTCTGACACCGTCACCAGAGCAACGTATCACGCTGCTATTCTCTTGACATCCTGGTCAAACCATCGCTAAATGAAAGCGAACACCGGGTCACCGGAAACAACCATCAGATTAACACTCTGTTGGGGGGAGAGAAGAAGGGAGGGTTCACCCAAACAATCCTGGAGACTCACTGGGGAAAAAGGAGAAGGGTTCACCCAAACAACCTTGCAGACTTTGCCGAGGAATAACAAGAGAGTTTACTCAAACGATTTCAACAACTGCTGGGGAGCAGAGATACTTCTGCTGGAGAAAAGGTAACCACCTGGTTCATGTTTCAATATGCACATGCTGGGAAATGCATGGATGAGTGTAATGCTCCGTGCGAAACGGAAATACTACATTTTTGTTATGCAATCATGCAAGGAAATGCCCCAGCAAAATAAATGCTGGGAAGAGGAACCATCCTCTCGGGGAGAGTAACCACTCTGCTGAGGAAAAAGCTACCCTTCAGGGAAACTGCAACCTGCGCCAATCTCAACTGGGCTTAAACCTTGGGACGACGGGCTCCTCCGGGAAACACAGCACATCAGGCTACTCTGCATGGGGAAAGCGATAAATGCCCTGAACGGCTCTCTGGGAAACGACCCTTCTGGGGAACATAGCCTTCAGGCTACAAGACACTCATGTCATTAAGTCCTCAAACTTACAGGGATAAACAAACTTCAGCTTGCTGGACAATCCTTCAGGATCTGCTTGGGGGAAACACTTCATCTGCCAACCATGGCTATGCCCGGCTGGGGATATCAATATACCTGCCTGCTGCTGGGGAAGTGCTATCCTCTTGCTGGGGAAAAGGGATACACTCTGTTGACGATATCAATCTTAACACGCTGAGGATAACTCTTGCACACGTCTCACGGAGACTGACCCTTGCTGAGGACAACTGATGGACCAATCAAGTCTGAGGAGTACTCGTGTATCAACACTGCTGGGGATATCAATCCTTAGCTACTCATCTGGGGAAAAGGCGCCACGCCTATTGAGGATATACTTCGGCGGCCTCTGAGGGGATATGCGTTGATTTCACCAACGATTTCTTCGGGCGGATGCCCCCCCCCCCCGCCTAATTCATTTTATCTCATGCCCCTGACTACGGGTGCCTTGTATCCTGGGCTATGCACTTCTGAGGTAACGACTTTCGGATAAGTACGAATTCTGCGCTCTTGGGGTGAACTGCCCCAGCCTTGAAACAACTTTGCCCCTGATGGACTGAACTGTGGGGAAGCAACTTTTAGCTGCGAGAGATTCACCGAGCCTTGACTTAACGGCCTCAGTTTAAACATTCTTCGGGGAATCGACTCCCACAATATAGTCATTTGATGTTTTGCCCCGGTTCACCGGAACACTCAGGCATTCTATACTTGATCTTGATCAAACTTTCCTTTGTCAAAACTTCCCTGTCATCATGCGCTTACTCGCAAGTAAAACAAATTGTTTCTGCATAAAAGACATATTAAATGCAATACACATGACAGTTTTGAAAATCCAGCCAATTCATTGGAAAAGATTTTTGTGACAAATAATGAATCAATCAGTTAAAACGTCAACATTGAAGTAACACTACAAGAGGAATCCATTCAGGGAGTCAGTTTCGACGCGATCTTTGCCAAAGCATGCTTTCGAAACAAACCTGTTTCAGTTAGGACTTTTTCGGGTTGTAACGTGGTCAGGTTCACGGTTTTTGAAAGAAAGGGATAAAGGCTCAAGATTCATCTTAACCCACCCACTCGTCGTGATGTTCTCCGATCCTACGTTCAGTTAATTCGACATGAGCATTCACCTTTTCGAAGGTTGAATGATAGGAGTGATGGTTCGGGCACCACACGCTTCCAGAGTGTCGGTCGCTCACTTTCGCGTCTTTGGACGCCTCGGGTCACCACGACTTTGTTCTTTGCTTGAGGATTTTCAAATCCTTTTCATTTTTTCAACTCTTCGTTTTTATTTTTTCTTTTTGCCTGAACCTTCAGGTTTACCGAGATGCCTCATTTTGCCTAAGTCGCGTGTTCTCAAGTTTCGACTTAGCAGGCTTCTTTCTTTTTTCATTCTTTTGTTTGAACAAATCGTGTGACACGGGCTTGTCTGACTTGTTAAAAGGATTTTGACCGTTTCACTCGTTAGTCTGCAAGATTTAACCATTGTGGTTTTTTCTTTCTTTTTTTTTAGGCACGACTTATATAGCTGTGATTTACCCTCGAGTGGGAAACACTCCTTTTTATTTGAATGCTCGGTCAAATTAACTGACACCTACCCATCCCCGGGTTTAGATTAAGGTTTTTTTTTTCAAAAAAAACTCCTACTACTAGGCTCAAAGGGGTTATCAATGGATTCTTCCTTATATCTCCACTGTTTATGAATTGAAACAATGCCTGTACATCGTCAACGGGTTTTTTTATTCGAAAGCAACGCTGTTGGCAGCTTACGCGTCATAGATTTCATCATCCTCCCCAGATTCTACTTGAACAAGTGTTTAACAAACAAATGAAAAGCAAATGAGTGAACACGACTGGATTTATTCAAAACATGCATGTTTATTTCATTATCAATATCAATTGAAAAACAACAAGTTTTACAAACGAAATTTACATTCAAACAAGAAAGAAATCACAAATGCAAGGAGAATGAACAAGACAAACGAAAATTGCCAGTTCCTCGGAACCGGGCTTTCACAATGATTTGCTGTGGGGAATCGACCCTCGGAGTCTTCAGACTTGCTTAGCAGGGCGGTGTAAAACCAACTTCCCTCTTTGGAACGATATGTACCTTCTACCCATCAGGTGTTGCACACGGGCTTGAAAATCTTCGCAATCATCAGTTGCATGTCCCTTGGATCCTGCGTGATACTCACACTGAACACTGGGATCATACCCCGGGGGGTAAGGTTCTGATTCGGGCTTGAGATCTTTAGGATACACCAACGAGCTTTGAATAAGACATGGCAGAATCTGGCTGAGTGGCACTGGAACATGATGAGGGGGATCATTCCTTCTTTCCAGGTTGTTGCGAGGCCTCTTTCGATTCTGGTGCTGGTATTCTTTCCGCCAAGGAGCAAGAGGTCGTCGTTTCTGAATGGCAACGGTCCCTTGTTTAGGCGCTTGCATCCTTGAACTTGATCCAAGTAGAAACTGCGAGCGAGGCGATTCAGTCACCAAAAGTCGCGGGACATATTCAAGATCTTTCTCAGCTTCAGGCAAAGGAGTGGAATCATTCACCTCTTCTGCAGGGTACGGGATAAACTTTCCCAATGCTCTCATGCCGCCCGGCACAAACCTGATTGTCCTTGAGTCAATAAGGTCTTGAATCTTATTCTTGAAAGCCTTACATGTTTCAACATGGTGCCCAGGTGCTCCTGAGTGGAAATCACAATGTGTGTTGAGATCAAAGTCTGATGACACGTCATCCGGTGGATCCAAAGTCCGAAGCTTGAGAACATGGTTCTGAACCAACAGTGGCAACAGCTGGGCATAACTCACAGGTATTGGGTCCACAGCTCTATCAAGTAGCTTCTTCTTTTGATTTTGACCTTCAGGGTTATTCTGAGATGCCTGGCGCGGCTGCTGACGAGACAGGTCTTGAGCTTCATGCTGTGTAGAGGATCCATGAGGTCCACTTGGCTTCAGCACAGGTGGCACTGACGGCAATGGAGGAAGCACTTTGGTCTCCACCTCGGGTGCTTGACCACTCTCCTTTTTTAGCATACTTCTCACCACTCCCATGAGAAAGCTCAACTGATTCTGCAGCTGCTGATTCTCTTCTCTGAGTACTTGCTGGTCCAGGCGCACTGCCTGTATGTCATTCATGACCTGCCCCAACTGGCTTTGGATTTTCCCCAACTCAGCTTGTACCTGCTCCATTAGTCTCAGTTGCTCGATTCTGAGTCAAACCTGCAAACACAAGGGTTAGAAGACAAGCCCCGACTTCTGCCATGCAAGATGAATTATGCTAATGCCATGGGTGTCTGTACGTTTAGGAGATCACCCCTAATTCTGGTGTCAACGTGCCAACATAGTGTCAATGCAGTGATAAGACTGGATCCATTCATGGAAGAAAATATCTCATATTGCTCGGGACACCAGAATCAGGGTACGAAATGCGCCTGCAGCACAGACACCTGCTAATGGAATGCAAAATGAATATGCAAACTAATGCAAAATGCAGTGATGCAATAATATATCCAGGTAACTGCTGTTGTGGAGATTTTGTATCAACAAAACCATGACGCTGCTCTGTCAAGAACAACCACTGATAAGAAGAAAACCCCGGCGTATGACAACAAATCTGATTCGTCGGGAACAACCATCTGATAGGACCATATACACCGGATCATAATTCTGCTCTGTCAAGAACAAAAGTCTGATGATAAAGACCTCGAATGTATGATCAAGAAATATCTGCTGATGAAGTCTTCAGACCCCTGATCAAAAATATGCCCTATCAAGAACAAACATACAGCTGCTGATGAGATCTTCAGACCCCAAAACCTGCTCTATCAAGAACAAACAACATCTGCTGATGAGATCTTCAGATCCTAAAACTTGCTCTATCAAGAACAAATAACTGATGACAATACTCTGATCAAAACCTTCTCTATCAAGAACAGACATACACCTGATGATAAGATCCTCTGATCAAAACCTGCTCTATCAAGAACAGACATACACCTGATGATAAGATCCTCTGATCAAAACCTGCTCTATCAAGAACAGACATACACCTGATGATAAGATCCTCTGATCAAAACCTGCTCTATCAAGAACAGACATACACCTGATGATAAGATCCTCTGATCAAAACCTGCTCTGTCAAGAACAGACAAATCTGCAACTGAGAAACCCTGGTACCAACAAAACTGATTCACTGTCAAGAAAACCAGGTAGTCTGAAGGTCAAAGTTTCCTGCGATAAACCCAACCCCGCTCACAGGTATGGACCTAAACTGACTCAAGGTACGGCATCCTATGCGTTCATCAGCGTCACAGACTTTCAAGAGGGGTGATACGATACCCAGGAGGTGTGGCATTACCAGCTCATGAAGCGGCCTCACTTAGCTGAATCACAAATGATCGGTCCCCAGAGTCGACAATCCACCAAACCAGCAACTGTCTCAACCCAAAGGGTTGAAAGGGAAGCCAACCGGATGAACCTCGTCTGAGCGTGAATTTCATGAGACACTAGTGCCTGCAAAGCAAGCACGCTCCCACTAATTTCCACTCTAAGTCTATAGTGCACTCAAGCCTGGGTCTGGCTTCTCACTCATCAGAGCTCCCATCCCACAACAGCACAAATAATCATATTATACTGAAAATAAAATGCGGGAAATAAAGTGCGAGAAGTAAAATGCGATAAATAAACGCAACCCAACAAGTAAACATACAGGCGCTAGGATTGACTCTCACAGGGAACCAAAGAACCAGAGATTCTGGGTTCAATCCCCAGCAGAGTCGCCAGCTGCTGGGGATGACCCAGGCAGCTAGGAAGAAAATCCAAGGCGAGACTCGCATAGGGAACCATCGCAGTCCCTAGCAGAGTCGCCAGCTGCTGGGGACGGTCCCAGACAGCTAGGAAGAAAATCCAAGGCGAGACTCGCGTAGGGAACCATCTAGAAGTCCCCAGCAGAGTCGCCAGTTGTCGCTTGCGCGAAAATAAGGTGCCGGCATGACAGAAGAGTCGCCACCTTTCGTTATTTATCCCTCAGAGTGGGAAAGGAAACGATCGGAAAAACCTGACGAAAAAGGGTAAGACAAGGTCATCGCAACCATTTTCTGGGTTCGGGAGTCGGTTACGCAAGGGGAAGGTATTAGCATCCCTCACGTCCGTCGTACTCGACGGGATCCACGCTTGTTGTGTTTACTTGGACGGGTTGGTTTTATTCTATCTACCTATCAAGGCTGGCTGAAAAAGAAAAGAAAAATGACTCGGCAAAGCGTCGCACTTTATGCCTACGTATTCTCATCAAAGAATGAGAAATCAGAGTCAACGTAGTTCGGCCTACGGAGGGTTATGGGGGAAGGTTGCTCGCCAAGACATCGCCATCTTGTGCCTACGTACTCTCAACAGGCATGAGAGATCAGAGCATACGTAGTTCGGGAAACTACGGTTTATTTCCTGTCTTTTACGAAAGAAGTGTTTTTTATTGTGTTTGTGATTTCAACCGCACTAGAGACTATGACCTGAGAGTGAATGCGTCGCATGTCACCCAAAGGGTACCATACTAAACATCCAGACTGCGGAAAAGAAACTCTCCCACAATCCTTTCTCAGATAGCTTAAGGCTCGTAACGTACGAAAGAAATCATTCATGATTACTGTATCTTAAACTGTTTGAGATGAGAAGAGAACAGGCCCAACTAGGAGGGAGACTATCAAGTCCTACTGTTGTCATGCCATGGATTCATCCTATGGTCAAGGTTTGAACAGGGAACTCCTAGAAGTTGTCATGCATAGGTTTCAACCTAAAAGTCTATCATCAAATCCTTATCAGAGGAAATGAGAGTCCTAAGGGATCATGTCAATGATACACCAAAACAGACAAAGCATCAGCTTAACAGTAAAATGCATGCAATGCAAGTGAGGGAGGAAATGTGTGTGGGGCTTCAGCCTCCACAAGCTTATCTCAACCTCAAGCCAGAATGAAATAACAGTAATCATACTGAAATATAAACAACATGCTATCAAGCAATAAACAGTAAACTGCAATCGTACAGATAAAATGAAACAAATTGCCATCAGGCAAACAAACCACATAGGCAAGGGAGTTGGGCTCTACCGAATACCCGCAAGCAAAGCCACACAGTAACAATACAAGCAGAGGGAGTAACTCAACCTCTAGTGCAATCATGCTCCTAGATTCTACCTATTCTAGATATGAACTTATTCTAATGCAACAGACAAGTCAAACAAAACACAGCAATACAGAAAAGAAAAAGAAAGCAGATCAACTCCTCTCTCAACTCCAAGCTTCAGCTTTCCAGAATAATCCAGTCTTCAGACTTCAATCACACTTGACAAATAACAATTGCTTTTCCAGGTTTCAACCATACAACATGAGTTTCAACTCATCTTCTCCCTTAAGCTTCAGCTTCTTGATCAGCTCCACCTTCAGGCTTCACCTAATCTTCAGGGATCTTCAAGTATCAACTTGCTCTTGTTGCTCTTCAAGCTTCAGCTGGAATGGCAATGCTCAAGGATTCATCCTCTTCAACAATCTTCAATGAAGTCTTCATCTTCATGCTCAGGCTCTGCATCTCTCAAGACAATCAAAACCAGAGAAAATCACTTACTGGATAAGCTGGGGGATATTGAACTGCTTATTTGACCACCAAAGGTGACCTATAAGGGTTCAACATCAAAGGAATGGTTCCCTCAAAAGTTCTACTTCCTAGGTACATCACTTATCCCTCCAAAGGAGAGAGGTGTATACCATGGAAGGACTTTGAATCATAGGGAGGAATGGAGGTGAATGATACCATCCATGTTTGAGAAAGAAGTTGTCTACATCTAAACTCTTCCTAATTCCTAACCCTAAAACAAAACAAAAAGAAAAGAAGAACAAGCTCTCAAACTCCTAAATGCATCTTCAAGTCTTCTACTATGCTCCACAATGCTCCTTAGAACAAGATCAAGCTCTCCAAGCTCACAAAGCAAAGCAAACTAAAGCAAACATGCCCTAAAGGCAACACAAACAATCATCCAATACAAAAATCAACTAAATATAGCATACTATTATATTAAATCCTAATATAATTTCTAAGGGATCCTACATACCTACCCTTAATACCCATATATGCCCCATAGTCTAAATTGTCCTAAAAACCCAAAATCTAAAGTTATTATGGACCTATGTTGAAGTTTAACCTAATTCTACACAACCTAGAATCACCTAATCAAAACTATCCTAAAAATCATCACAAAAATATGGACTTAATCCAGGGGGGACCTAAAACATATATCTAACTACCCTAAAAAGATTGAATTAAAAATACTAAGGGAGCTACCTAAACTAAAATCTACAAAATCATATATCAACTTAAAAGCATTAAAAAGCAATAAAAGAAGAAAATATGCAAAAAATATTAAAATGCATGAAATGGAGAATGTTTTCATTTTATATTTTTCTATACAAAAATGGGAAAAGGGAGAAAAAACTCCCATTAAAAAAATTGATTTTTCTATTTAATATGCATTTTCAAAGTATGAGAAAATTTGGAGAAAAATAAAGTGATAACATGAAGCATGGGTGTGAACGCAACAATATCCAGTTTATTTTATGATTTGGGCCCATACTGGGGGTGCAAGAAGTAAAGCGCTTGGGCCCAGTTATTAATCAGAAAAAACAATAATAAAACATAAAGAAATTGGAAAGCGAGCGGTGCGAATAGCATGGAAATCTAGTTCAAATTTGGAATTGGGCCTCAGAGGGGGTGGGAATAGAATCCAATTCACTAAGCCCAGAGGAGCTTTAATGAAACGCAGCGTTTCATCGCTGCTGGCTTTCCCTCTCGTTTCGTTTTAAATCCAAGCCGTTGGATCTTTCTTTGGGTCGAAGGGTCCGCGCTCATCCTGTGGCTAAAACATCATCATCAACCTTGGATCTAGGGTTTTCAGAAAACCCCTCCATGAAACAACTCCCATGCACAGAACTTTCATCCTCTCGTTCTCCCTCATTTCTTCATCAAATCCCAACATGTAAAAACCAATCTTGACCTATTTTCCACGCTGAATACGACTATGGCATTGGTTTCCATTAACATGGCATAAATCATGCAACCCGAATGGGAGACTCCATGAACCTCAAAATATCATCAGTTTTCCACTTCAACCAAACTCAGAATTCTTGGTATCAAAATGATCCTCATGTTACCCTAATTAAAATCAGCCATTAATCTTGCCTTAACACTCAATATATAACACGTTCTTGCTCATTAAAGAAATGACCTCCATGAATGAAACTTCACCAAATGCTCCCAAACTCATCAGAATTGGTCACCTAATTGTCTCTAACAATTCTAAACTAATAATTTACCCTAGCCATGCCTAGATTAGGGTGTAGAAATGGTTTTGCATACCTGGATTCTTGAAATGGTAGGTGATGAAGATCTTCAATTCAGGGCTTGAAACTCTTCAAGAATGGTCCTTGGATGATGAATCTTCCTCTGTATGCAAAAGATTTGATGTAGCAAGCTTGCACTTCAAGATCCAATGTGATTTGCTTTCTTTGAAAATTCAATGGAACACCTTCAATTCTTCATGGATGGATCTTCAAATCAGTATGAACACACTCAGAAATGTCTATGGAGAAGGTTTGTGGAAAAAAATGGGATAGCAATGAAGAAGAATCAAGAGCTTGAATATGATTTGCAAATGAAGCTTTTGGATTTCAATCTCTCTTCTCTACACCAATTAACACCAACCTTTCCTCAATGCAAGTCACAATGATTATATAGAGAGGTTTAGAAAAGTCTAGAACCTCCTAGAACAATCCAATGAGAACTTCATCTTTTCATGTCATGGTATTTTGCATTTTCATTTCTCATAACATGGTATCTCATGCAAAAACCCTTGTACCCTTGGTAAACAACTTGAATTTCTCCTTACATGAGATCTAAGATGAGATACAATGCATATCTTCCTTGTTTATTGAGTTATTCCTTGTTTTGGTTTGGTACCCTAATATGCAAGCAATCCAATTACAAAGCAACCCTATGATGCAAGCCTCAAATCAAAATTGTGGCTGAACCATTGTTCTTAGAATGTCATTTGGAGTCAAAATGACCTATTACATGACATGGTTTGGACTTGTAACTTGGGATTTCCATTTTTCAAATTCACTTGAATTAACTTATGCCTCATTTTTAGGCCATTTTTATCACTTTTTGATATGAGCCTTTTCAACATCTCATGACCTCCTTATTAGCCTTAAAACATCATTCTAAGCAAGTTTGATGTTGAAGATGTTTCCATTTGAAGCTTGGAAGTAGGAGATATGGCCTTATGCTTGAAATGACCTATAACCTCCAAATGACCAAAATGCCCTTGGCTTGTCAAAGCCATAAGTTGAGTTCTACAAATCCTATCAAGGACTTCTAGTACTCTATAGAAATCTAAGAAGATGCTCTTCAACATTCATGTTGACCAAGACTCCATAGGAATCATCCTACTAGGGCAAAAGTTGTCTGCGAGTTGGGTGACTTTCAAGGACCCAGATTCACATACCTCAGATGACCTGTAATTTGTCAAAACCATAACTTGAGCTCTGCAAATCCTATCAAGGACTTCTACCACTCAAATTAAAGCTAAGAACAAGCTCTACAACATTCATGTTATGGGGAAGATGAGATGACAATCACATATTGAGCTAAACTGCCTGGAAGATAGGGATCAAACTAGGGGATTTTACACTGTCAATCCTTAGAAACCCTAGCTTGAAACTTCTCAAACTCCTCAATCATGATGAGTTGGTCTAGGAATCATCCTTATAGTATCTCAATACATCATTCCATGATCACATGGCTCTTGGATTAGGTCTCAACCCTCTCCAAATCATCAGTTGACCTAGGGTTGACCCAGTCAAACCCTAATTCTACCACTCATGGTTGAATCTTCTGAATTCTTGTACAATGACCTCTCTGGGCTTCATGACGGCTTTCAAGACATCTCATAAGCTTTCTCCAAGTTTCAAGTCTATCCTCACAGTCTCAGAATCATCTGAGGAGCTCCCACAACTCTCAAGCTATGAGGCACACAGCCTTGGTTTCAACCAATTCCTCTGAGGATCTCTTGATCTTTCTGAAAAAGGTATCAACCTTCAAACACTTGATGGGTAAATAAATGTTGGTCAAATTTTAGGGTGCAACAGCTGCCCCTATTCAAACGGCTTGAACTTGATTGGGTGAGAAGCGAACGACTCTCAGCCAATCAAGGTGCGAGACGGTTGAATACCGATAAACCCGGAAATTTGCCAACTGCACGAGCACACGGTACTCTGCGAGGAACAAATCTTCAAACACTGTAGTACTAGCTGCACGACAACTAGCTGGAGAAATACTGATCTGACATCGCCGTCAGTTATCCACATTAAATTCCTCTGACATCGCCATCAGACAACGGAAACACCCAACATCGCCGCTGGAAAACTAGAGAATCTGACATCGCCGTCAAACGACCGAAATACCCAACATCGCCGCTGGAGAACTAAGGAATCTGACATACCCAACATCGCCGCTGGAAAACTGAAGAATCTGACATCGCCGTCGGAAACAAAATACCCAACATCGCCGCTGGAAAGATGAGCCACCTGACATCGCCGCCAGAACCAAACATACCCAACATCGTCGCTGGCACACCAACATCCAACATCGCCGCTGGAAAGATAAAGAGTCTGACAAAAGCACCCAACATCGCCGCTGGAGAACTAAAGGATAGTCTGACCAAAACATCCAACATCACCGCTGGAAAACTAAAGGATAATCTGAAAAAAAACACCCAACGTCGCCGTTGAAGAACTAAATCAACTGACATCGCCGCCAGAAACAAACAGCCAACATCGCCGTCGGACAACCAAAGAATCTGACATCGCCGTCAAACAAACATCCACCATCGCCGTTGGGGAAATAGAGGATCTGACATCGCCGTCATAAACAAACAAAACTCTGAGAGACACTCGAAATCACCGTCGAACATCCAACATCGCCGCTGGAAACAAACAGCCAACATCGTCGCTGGAGACAAACATAATCTGACCTCGCCATCAAGATAAATATCCAACATCGCCGCTGGAACCAAACATAATCTGACCTCGCCGTCAAGACAATCATAACTCTGAGAGACACTCGACATCGCCGTCGAACGAACGTAATCTCTGCTGGGGAGCTAAAGAGTCTGACATCGCCGTCAAACATAATCTGACCTCGCCGTCAAAGACAAATATCCAACATCGCCGCTGGAAAACTAAATCATCTGACATCGCCGCCAGAAACAGACATCCAACATCGCCGCTGGAACCAAACATAACTTGACCTCACCGTCAGGGTGAAGAAACTCCATTGGGGAATTGGTCACACGGTAACCGGTAGTACATAGTCGATCATGCCATCAGGCATCCAAAGAAACTGTCGGGCATCAGCCGGACTTCAACCATCAGGTTGATCATGCCATTAGGCATTCTACAGACCTTGTCGGGCCTCAGCCGGACTTCGTCAGCAAGTCGGGAATAGAATTCTTGGTCAATCATGAGCCAACTGGGAACACCTAAACCTCTGCCATCAGGCACTCCGCATCAGCTGAGATAACATCTTCAAATTCATCTGAAGAAGAAAATCCTTGGCCTTCAAGGATAGATGAAAGGCTGGCCACTGGCCACTCCAGATACGCTGGAGAAAATCTTCAAGTACTTCTGAAGATACGCATCTTTGTCCTTCAAGGATATAAATTTTGCCCGTCGGCAACTCCGCCTCCGCCGGAGAACATCTTCAAATTCATCTGAAGAAAACTAATCTGGTTATACCATAGCCTTCAGGCCTCAACATTCAGTTGGGAACAACCATTATTTGCTCGATCTCAATCAGTAACCAACTCAGGGCACCTGATCTGGTCGTTAGACCACCACGGATCGTCTTGCCCACTGAAGCTGCACCTGTAAACTTCTGATACTGTCTTCGGACAAACACTGAGTCATCAACGGGGGGAACCTGGATCCACAGGAACTTGCTGGTATCGCCTCCGGGCGTTCCCGAAGTCGATCTTCATGTCTGACACCGTCACCAGAGCAACGTATCACGCTGCTATTCTCTTGACATCCTGGTCAAACCATCGCTAAATGAAAGCGAACACCGGGTCACCGGAAACAACCATCAGATTAACACTCTGTTGGGGGG
The DNA here is from genome assembly GCA_963859935.3 of Lathyrus sativus. Lineage (NCBI taxonomy): Eukaryota > Viridiplantae > Streptophyta > Magnoliopsida > Fabales > Fabaceae > Lathyrus > Lathyrus sativus. Next base: position 21,189 of record CAWUDS030005357.1, on the reverse strand, counting down.
AGAGAAGAAGGGAGGGTTCACCCAAACAATCCTGGAGACTCACTGGGGAAAAAGGAGAAGGGTTCACCCAAACAACCTTGCAGACTTTGCCGAGGAATAACAAGAGAGTTTACTCAAACGATTTCAACAACTGCTGGGGAGCAGAGATACTTCTGCTGGAGAAAAGGTAACCACCTGGTTCATGTTTCAATATGCACATGCTGGGAAATGCATGGATGAGTGTAATGCTCCGTGCGAAACGGGAATACTACATTTTTGTTATGCAATCATGCAAGGAAATGCCCCAGCAAAATAAATGCTGGGAAGAGGAACCATCCTCTCGGGGAGAGTAACCACTCTGCTGAGGAAAAAGCTACCCTTCAGGGAAACTGCAACCTGCGCCAATCTCAACTGGGCTTAAACCTTGGACGACGGGCTCCTCCGGGAAACACAGCACATCAGGCTACTCTGCATGGGGAAAGCGATAAATGCCCTGAACGGCTCTCTGGGAAACGACCCTTCTGGGGAACATAGCCTTCAGGCTACAAGACACTCATGTCATTAAGTCCTCAAACTTACAGGGATAAACAAACTTCAGCTTGCTGGACAATCCTTCAGGATCTGCTTGGGGGAAACACTTCATCTGCCAACCATGGCTATGCCCGGCTGGGGATATCAATCTACCTGCCTGCTGCTGGGGAAGTGCTATCCTCTTGCTGGGGAAAAGGGCTACACTCTGTTGACGATATCAATCTTAACACGCTGAGGATAACTCTTGCACACGTCTCACGGAGACTGACCCTTGCTGAGGACAACTGATGGACCAATCAAGTCTGAGGAGTACTCGTGTATCAACACTGCTGGGGATATCAATCCTTAGCTACTCATCTGGGGAAAAGGCGCCACGCCTATTGAGGATATACTTCGGCGGCCTCTGAGGGGATATGCGTTGATTTCACCAACGATTTCTTCGGGCGGATGCCCCCCCCCCCCCCCGCCTAATTCATTTTATCTCATGCCCCTGACTACGGGTGCCTTGTATCCTGGGCTATGCACTTCTGAGGTAACGACTTTCGGATAAGTACGAATTCTGCGCTCTTGGGGTGAACTGCCCCAGCCTTGAAACAACTTTGCCCCTGATGGACTGAACTGTGGGGAAGCAACTTTTAGCTGCGAGAGATTCACCGAGCCTTGACTTAACGGCCTCAGTTTAAACATTCTTCGGGGAATCGACTCCCACAATATAGTCATTTGATGTTTTGCCCCGGTTCACCGGAACACTCAGGCATTCTATACTTGATCTTGATCAAACTTTCCTTTGTCAAACTTCCCTGTCATCATGCGCTTACTCGCAAGTAAAACAAATTGTTTCTGCATAAAAGACATATTAAATGCAATACACATGACAGTTTTGAAAATCCAGCCAATTCATTGGAAAAGATTTTTGTGACAAATAATGAATCAATCAGTTAAAACGTCAACATTGAAGTAACACTACAAGAGGAATCCATTCAGGGAGTCAGTTTCGACGCGATCTTTGCCAAAGCATGCTTTCGAAACAAACCTGTTTCAGTTAGGACTTTTTCGGGTTGTAACGTGGTCAGGTTCACGGTTTTTGAAAGAAAGGGATAAAGGCTTAAGATTCATCTTAACCCACCCACTCGTCGTGATGTTCTCCGATCCTACGTTCAGTTAATTCGACATGAGCATTCACCTTTTCGAAGGTTGAATGATAGGAGTGATGGTTCGGGCACCACACGCTTTCAGAGTGTCGGTCGCTCACTTTCGCGTCTTTGGACGCCTCGGGTCACCACGACTTTGTTCTTTGCTTGAGGATTTTCAAATCCTTTTCATTTTTTCAACTCTTCGTTTTTCTTTTTTCTTTTTGCCTGAACCTTCAGGTTTACCGGGATGCCTCATTTTGCCTAAGTCGCGTGTTCTCAAGTTTCGACTTAGCAGGCTTCTTTCTTTTTTCATTCTTTTGTTTGAACAAATCGTGTGACACGGGCTTGTCTGACTTGTTAAAAGGATTTTGACCGTTTCACTCGTTAGTCTGCAAGATTTAACCATTGTGGTTTTTTCTTTCTTTTTTTTAGGCACGACTTATATAGCTGTGATTTACCCTCGAGTGGGAAACACTCCTTTTTATTTGAATGCTCGGTCAAATTAACTGACACCTACCCATCCCCGGGTTTAGATTAAGGTTTTTTTTTCAAAAAAAACTCCTACTACTAGGCTCAAAGGGGTTATCAATGGATTCTTCCTTATATCTCCACTGTTTATGAATTGAAACAATGCCTGTACATCGTCAACGGGTTTTTTTATTCGAAAGCAACGCTGTTGGCAGCTTACGCGTCATAGATTTCATCATCCTCCCCAGATTCTACTTGAACAAGTGTTTAACAAACAAATGAAAAGTAAATGAGTGAACACGACTGGATTTATTCAAAACATGCATGTTTATTTCATTATCAATATCAATTGAAAAACAACAAGTTTTACAAACGAAATTTACATTCAAACAAGAAAGAAATCACAAATGCAAGGAGAATGAACAAGACAAACGAAAATTGCCAGTTCCTCGGAACCGGGCTTTCACAATGATTTGCTGTGGGAATCGACCCTCGGAGTCTTCAGACTTGCTTAGCAGGGCGGTGTACAACCAACTTCCCTCTTTGGAACGATATGTACCTTCTACCCATCAGGTGTTGCACACGGGCTTGAAAATCTTCGCAATCATCAGTTGCATGTCCCTTGGATCCTGCGTGATACTCACACTGAACACTGGGATCATACCCCGGGGGGTAAGGTTCTGATTCGGGCTTGAGATCTTTAGGATACACCAACGAGCTCTGAATAAGACATGGCAGAATCTGGCTGAGTGGCACTGGAACATGATGAGGGGGATCATTCCTTCTTTCCAGGTTGTTGCGAGGCCTCTTTCGATTCTGGTGCTGGTATTCTTTCCGCCAAGGAGCAAGAGGTCGTCGTTTCTGAATGGCAACGGTCCCTTGTTTAGGCGCTTGCATCCTTGAACTTGATCCAAGTAGAAACTGCGAGCGAGGCGATTCAGTCACCAAAAGTCGCGGGACATATTCAAGATCTTTCTCAGCTTCAGGCAAAGGAGTGGAATCATTCACCTCTTCTGCAGGGTACAGGATAAACTTTCCCAATGCTCTCATGCCGCCCGGCACAAACTGATTGTCCTTGAGTCAATAAGGTCTTGAATCTTATTCTTGAAAGCCTTACATGTTTCAACATGGTGCCCAGGTGCTCCTGAGTGGAAATCACAATGTGTGTTGAGATCAAAGTCTGATGACACGTCATCCGGTGGATCCAAAGTCCGAAGCTTGAGAACATGGTTCTGAACCAACAGTGGCAACAGCTGAGCATAACTCACAGGTATTGGGTCCACAGCTCTATCAAGTAGCTTCTTCTTTTGATTTTGACCTTCAGGGTTATTCTGAGATGCCTGGCGCGGCTGCTGACGAGACAGGTCTTGAGCTTTATGCTGTGTAGAGGATCCATGAGGTCCACTTGGCTTCAGCACAGGTGGCACTGACGGCAATGGAGGAAGCACTTTGGTTTCCACCTCGGGTGCTTGACCACTCTCCTTTTTTAGCATACTTCTCACCACTCCCATGAGAAAGCTCAACTGATTCTGCAGCTGCTGATTCTCTTCTCTGAGTACTTGCTGGTCCAGGCGCACTGCCTGTATGTCATTCATGACCTGCCCCAACTGGCTTTGGATTTTCCCCAACTCAGCTTGTACCTGCTCCATTAGTCTGAGTTGCTCGATTCTGAGTCAGACCTGCAAACACAAGGGTTAGAAGACAAGCCCCGACTTCTGCCATGCAAGATGAATTATGCTAATGCCATGGGTGTCTGTACGTTTAGGAGATCACCCCTAATTCTGGTGTCAACGTGCCAACATAGTGTCAATGCAGTGATAAGACTGGATCCATTCATGGAAGAAAATATCTCATATTGCTCGGGACACCAGAATCAGGGTACGAAATGCGCCTGCAGCACAGACACCTGCTAATGGAATGCAAAATGAATATGCAAACTAATGCAAAATGCAGTCATGCAATAATATATCCAGGTAACTGCTTGTTGTGGAGATTTTGTATCAACAAAACCATGACGCTGCTCTGTCAAGAACAACCACTGATAAGAAGAAAACCCCGGCGTATGACAACAAATCTGATCCGTCGGGAACAACCATCTGATAGGACCATATACACCGGATCATAATTCTGCTCTGTCAAGAACAAAAGTCTGATGATAAAGACCTCGAATGTATGATCAAGAAATATCTGCTGATGAAGTCTTCAGACCCCTGATCAAAAATATGCCCTATCAAGAACAAACATACAGCTGCTGATGAGATCTTCAGACCCAAAACCTGCTCTATCAAAAACAAACAACATCTGCTGATGAGATCTTCAGATCCCAAAACTTGCTCTATCAAGAACAAATAACTGATGACAATACTCTGATCAAAACCTGCTCTATCAAGAACAGACATACACCTGATGATAAGATCCTCTGATCAAAACCTGCTCTATCAAGAACAGACATACACCTGATGATAAGATCCTCTGATCAAAACCTGCTCTATCAAGAACAGACATACACCTGATGATAAGATCCTCTGATCAAAACCTGCTCTATCAAGAACAGACATACACCTGATGATAAGATCCTCTGATCAAAACCTGCTCTGTCAAGAACAGACAAATCTGCAACTGAGAAACCCTGGTACCAACAAAACTGTTTCACTGTCAAGAAAACCAGGTAGTCTGAAGGTCAAAGTTTCCTGCGATAAACCCAACCCCGCTCACAGGTATGGACCTAAACTGACTCAAGGTACGGCATCCTATGCGTTCATCAGCGTCACAGACTTTCAAGAGGGGTGATACGATACCCAGGAGGTGTGGCATTACCAGCTCATGAAGCGGCCTCACTTAGCTGAATCACAAATGATCGGTCCCCAGAGTCGACAATCCACCAAACCAGCAACTGTCTCAACCCAAAGGGTTGAAAGGGAAGCCAACCGGATGAACCTCGTCTGAGCGTGAATTTCATGAGACACTAGTGCCTGCAAAGCAAGCACGCGCCCACTAATTTCCACTCTAAGTCTATAGTGCACTCAAGCCTGGGTCTGGCTTCTCACTCATCAGAGCTCCATCCCACAACAGCACAAATAATCATATTATACTGAAAATAAAATGCGGGAAATAAAGTGCGAGAAGTAAAATGCGATAAATAAACGCAACCCAACAAGTAAACATACAGGCGCTAGGATTGACTCTCACAGGGAACCAAAGAACCAGAGATTCTGGGTTCAATCCCCAGCAGAGTCGCCAGCTGCTGGGGATGACCCAGGCAGCTAGGAAGAAAATCCAAGGCGAGACTCGCATAGGGAACCATCGCAGTCCCTAGCAGAGTCGCCAGCTGCTGGGGACGGTCCCAGACAGCTAGGAAGAAAATCCAAGGCGAGACTCGCGTAGGGAACCATCTAGAAGTCCCCAGCAGAGTCGCCAGTTGTCGCTTGCGCGAAAATAAGGTGCCGGCATGACAGAAGAGTCGCCACCTTTCGTTATTTATCCCTCAGAGTGGGAAAGGAAACGATCGGAAAAACCTGACGAAAAAGGGTAAGACAAGGTCATCGCAACCATTTTCTGGGTTCGGGAGTCGGTTACGCAAGGGGAAGGTATTAGCATCCCTCACGTCCGTCGTACTCGACGGGATCCACGCTTGTTGTGTTTACTTGGACGGGTTGGTTTATTCTATCTACCTATCAAGGCTGGCTGAAAAAGAAAAGAAAAATGACTCGGCAAAGCGTCGCACTTTATGCCTACGTATTCTCATCAAAGAATGAGAAATCAGAGTCAACGTAGTTCGGCCTACGGAGGGTTATGGGGGAAGGTTGCTCGCCAAGACATCGCCATCTTGTGCCTACGTACTCTCAACAGGCATGAGAGATCAGAGCATACGTAGTTCGGGAAACTACGGTTTATTTCCTGTCTTTTACGAAAGAAGTGTTTTTTATTGTGTTTGTGATTTCAACCGCACTAGAGACTATGACCTGAGAGTGAATGCGTCGCATGTCACCCAAAGGGTACCATACTAAACATCCAGACTGCGGAAAAGAAACTCTCCCACAATCCTTTCTCAGATAGCTTAAGGCTCGTAACGTACGAAAGAAATCATTCATGATTACTGTATCTTAAACTGTTTGAGATGAGAAGAGAACAGGCCCAACTAGGAGGGAGACTATCAAGTCCTACTGTTGTCATGCCATGGATTCATCCTATGGTCAAGGTTTGAACAGGGAACTCCTAGAAGTTGTCATGCATAGGTTTCACCTAAAAGTCTATCATCAAATCCTTATCAGAGGAAATGAGAGTCCTAAGGGATCATGTCAATGATACACCAAAACAGACAAAGCATCAGCTTAACAGTAAAATGCATGCAATGCAAGTGAGGGAGGAAATGTGTGTGGGGCTTCAGCCTCCACAAGCTTATCTCAACCTCAAGCCAGAATGAAATAACAGTAATCATACTGAAATATAAACAACATGCTATCAAGCAATAAACAGTAAACTGCAATCATACAGATAAAATGAAACAAATTGCCATCAGGCAAACAAACCACATAGGCAAGGGAGTTGGGCTCTACCGAATACCCGCAAGCAAAGCCACACAGTAACAATACAAGCAGAGGGAGTAACTCAACCTCTAGTGCAATCATGCTCCTAGATTCTACCTATTCTAGATATGAACTTATTCTAATGCAACAGACAAGTCAAACAAAACACAGCAATACAGAAAAGAAAAAGAAAGCAGATCAACTCCTCTCTCAACTCCAAGCTTCAGCTTTCCAGAATAATCCAGTCTTCAGACTTCAATCACACTTGACAAATAACAATTGCTTTTCCAGGTTTCAACCATACAACATGAGTTTCAACTCATCTTCTCCCTTAAGCTTCAGCTTCTTGATCAGCTCCACCTTCAGGCTTCACCTAATCTTCAGGGATCTTCAAGTATCAACTTGCTCTTGTTGCTCTTCAAGCTTCAGCTGGAATGGCAATGCTCAAGGATTCATCCTCTTCAACAATCTTCAATGAAGTCTTCATCTTCATGCTCAGGCTCTGCATCTCTCAAGACAATCAAAACCAGAGAAAATCACTTACTGGATAAGCTGGGGGATATTGAACTGCTTATTTGACCACCAAAGGTGACCTATAAGGGTTCAACATCAAAGGAATGGTTCCCTCAAAAGTTCTACTTCCTAGGTACATCACTTATCCCTCCAAAGAGAGAGGTGTATACCATGGAAGGACTTTGAATCATAGGGAGGAATGGAGGTGAATGATACCATCCATGTTTGAGAAAGAAGTTGTCTACATCTAAACTCTTCCTAATTCCTAACCCTAAAACAAAACAAAAAGAAAAGAAGAACAAGCTCTCAAGCTCCTAAATGCATCTTCAAGTCTTCTACTATGCTCCACAATGCTCCTTAGAACAAGATCAAGCTCTCCAAGCTCACAAAGCAAAGCAAACTAAAGCAAACATGCCCTAAAGGCAACACAAACAATCATCCAATACAAAAATCAACTAAAATAGCATACTATTATATTAAATCCTAATATAATTTCTAAGGGATCCTACATACCTACCCTTAATACCCATATATGCCCCATAGTCTAAATTGTCCTAAAAACCCAAAATCTAAAGTTATTATGGACCTATGTTGAAGTTTAACCTAATTCTACACAACCTAGAATCACCTAATCAAAACTATCCTAAAAATCATCACAAAAATATGGACTTAATCCAGGGGGGACCTAAAACATATATCTAACTACCCTAAAAAGATTGAATTAAAAATACTAAGGGAGCTACCTAAACTAAAATCTACAAAATCATATATCAACTTAAAAGCATTAAAAAGCAATAAAAGAAGAAAATATGCAAAAAATATTAAAATGCATGAAATGGAGAATGTTTTCATTTTATATTTTTCTATACAAAAATGGGAAAAGGGAGAAAAAACTCCCATTAAAAAAATTGATTTTTCTATTTAATATGCATTTTCAAAGTATGAGAAAATTTGGAGAAAAATAAAGTGATAACATGAAGCATGGGTGTGAACAGCAACAATATCCAGTTTATTTTATGATTTGGGCCCATACTGGGGGTGCAAGAAGTAAAGCGCTTGGGCCCAGTTATTAATCAGAAAAAACAATAATAAAGCATAAAGAAATTGGAAAGCGAGCGGTGCGAATAGCATGGAAATCTAGTTCAAATTTGGAATTGGGCCTCAGAGGGGGTGGGAATAGAATCCAATTCACTAAGCCCAGAGGAGCTTTAATGAAACGCAGCGTTTCATCGCTGCTGGCTTTCCCTCTCGTTTCGTTTTAAATCCAAGCCGTTGGATCTTTCTTTGGGTCAAAGGGTCCGCGCTCATCCTGTGGCTAAAACATCATCATCAACCTTGGATCTAGGGTTTTCAGAAAACCCCTCCATGAAACAGCTCCCATGCACAGAACTTTCATCCTCTCGTTCTCCCTCATTTCTTCATCAAATCCCAACATGTAAAAACCAATCTTGACCTATTTTCCACGCTGAATACGACTATGGCATTGGTTTCCATTAACATGGCATAAATCATGCAACCCGAATGGGAGACTCCATGAACCTCAAAATATCATCAGTTTTCCACTTCAACCAAACTCAGAATTCTTGGTATCAAAATGATCCTCATGTTACCCTAATTAAAATCAGCCATTAATCTTGCCTTAACACTCAATATATAACACGTTCTTGCTCATTAAAGAAATGACCTCCATGAATGAAACTTCACCAAATGCTCCCAAACTCATCAGAATTGGTCACCTAATTGTCTCTAACAATTCTAAACTAATAATTTACCCTAGCCATGCCTAGATTAGGGTGTAGAAATGGTTTTGCATACCTGGATTCTTGAAATGGTAGGTGATGAAGATCTTCAATTCAGGGCTTGAAACTCTTCAAGAATGGTCCTTGGATGATGAATCTTCCTCTGTATGCAAAAGATTTGATGTAGCAAGCTTGCACTTCAAGATCCAATGTGATTTGCTTTCTTTGAAAATTCAATGGAACACCTTCAATTCTTCATGGATGGATCTTCAAATCAGTATGAACACACTCAGAAATGTCTATGGAGAAGGTTTGTGGAAAAAAATGGGATAGCAATGAAGAAGAATCAAGAGCTTGAATATGATTTGCAAATGAAGCTTTTGGATTTCAATCTCTCTTCTCTACACCAATTAACACCAACCTTGCCTCAATGCAAGTCACAATGATTATATAGAGAGGTTTAGAAAAGTCTAGAACCTCCTAGAACAATCCAATGAGAACTTCATCTTTTCATGTCATGGTATTTTGCATTTTCATTTCTCATAACATGGTATCTCATGAAAAAACCCTTGTACCCTTGGTAAACAACTTGAATTTCTCCTTACATGAGATCTAAGATGAGATACAATGCATATCTTCCTTGTTTATTGAGTTATTCCTTGTTTTGGTTTGGTACCCTAATATGCAAGCAATCCAATTACAAAGCAACCCTATGATGCAAGCCTCAAATCAAAATTGTGGCTGAACCATTGTTCTTAGAATGTCATTTGGATTCAAAATGACCTATTACATGACATGGTTTGGACTTGTAACTTGGGATTTCCATTTTTCAAATTCACTTGAATTAACTTATGCCTCATTTTTAGGCCATTTTTATCACTTTTTGATATGAGCCTTTTCAACATCTCATGACCTCCTTATTAGCCTTAAAACATCATTCTAAGCAAGTTTGATGTTGAAGATGTTTCCATTTGAAGCTTGGAAGTAGGAGATATGGCCTTATGCTTGAAATGACCTATAACCTCCAAATGACCAAAATGCCCTTGGCTTGTCAAAGCCATAAGTTGAGTTCTACAAATCCTATCAAGGACTTCTAGTACTCTATAGAAATCTAAGAAGATGCTCTTCAACATTCATGTTGACCAAGACTCCATAGGAATCATCCTACTAGGGCAAAAGTTGTCTGCAAGTTGGGTGACTTTCAAGGACCCAGATTCACATACCTCAGATGACCTGTAATTTGTCAAAACCATAACTTGAGCTATCCAAATCCTATCAAGGACTTCTACCACTAAAATTAAAGCTAAGAACAAGCTCTACAACATTCATGTTGTGGGGAAGATGATATGACAATCACATATTGAGCTAAACTGCCTGGAAGTTAGGGATCAAACTAGGGGATTTTACACTGTCAATCCTTAGAAACCCTAGCTTGAAACTTCTCAAACTCCTCAATCATGATGAGTTGGTCTAGGAATCATCCTTATAGTATCTCAATACATCATTCCATGATCACATGGCTCTTGGATTAGGTCTCAACCCTCTCCAAATCATCAGTTGACCTAGGGTTGACCCAGTCAAACCCTAATTCTACCACTCATGGTTGAATCTTCTGAATTCTTGTACAATGACCTCTCTGGGCTTCATGACGGCTTTCAAGACATCTCATAAGCTTTCTCCAAGTTTCAAGTCTATCCTCACAGTCTCAGAATCATCTGAGGAGCTCCCACAACTCTCAAGCTATGAGGCACACAGCCTTGGTTTCAACCAATTCCTCTGAGGATCTCTTGATCTTTCTGAAAAAGGTATCAACCTTCAAACACTTGATGGGTAAATAAATGTTGGTCAAATTTTAGGGTGCAACAGCTGCCCCTATTCAAACGGCTTGAACTTGATTGGGTGAGAAGCGAACGACTCTCAGCCAATCAAGGTGCGAGACGGTTGAATACCGATAAACCCGGAAATTTGCCAACTGCACGAGCACACGGTACTCTGCGAGGAACAAATCTTCGAACACTGCAGTACTAGCTGCACGACAACTAGCTGGAGAAATACTGATCTGACATCGCCGTCAGTTATCCACATTAAATTCCTCTGACATCGCCATCAGACAACGGAAACACCCAACATCGCCGCTGGAAAACTAGAGAATCTGACATCACCGTCAAACGATCGAAATACCCAACATCGCCGCTGGAGAACTGAGGAATCTGACATACCCAACATCGCCGCTGGAAAACTGAAGAATCTGACATCGCCGTCGGAAACAAAATACCCAACATCGCCGCTGGAAAGATGAGCCACCTGACATCGCCGCCAGAACCAAACATACCCAACATCGTCGCTGGCACACCAACATCCAACATCGCCGCTGGAAAGATAAAGAGTCTGACAAAAGCACCCAACATCGCCGCTGGAGAACTAAAGGATAGTCTGACCAAAACATCCAACATCACCGCTGGAAAACTAAAGGATAATCTGGAAAAAAAACACCCAACGTCGCCGTTGGAGAACTAAATCAACTGACATCGCCGCCAGAAACAAACAGCCAACATCGCCGTCGGACAACCAAAGAATCTGACATCGCCGTCAAACAAACATCCACCATCGCCGCTGGGGAAATAGAGGATCTGACATCACCGTCATAAACAAACAAAACTCTGAGAGACACTCGAAATCGCCGTCGAAAATCCAACATCGCCGCTGGAAACAAACAGCCAACATCGCCGCTGGAGACAAACATAATCTGACCTTGCCGTCAAGATAAATATCCAACATCGCCGCTGGAACCAAACATAATCTGACCTCGCCGTCAAGACAATCATAACTCTGAGAGACACTCGACATCGCCGTCGAACGAACGTAATCTCTGCTGGGGAGCTAAAGAGTCTGACATCGCCGTCAAACATAATCTGACCTCGCCGTCAAAGACAAATATCCAACATCGCCGCTGGAAAACTAAATCATCTGACATCGCCGCCAGAAACAGACATCCAACATCGCCGCTGGAACCAAACATAACCTGACCTCACCGTCAGGGTGAAGAAACTCCATTGGGGAATTGGTCACACGGTAACCGGTAGTACATAGTCGATCATGCCATCAGGCATCCAAAGAAACTGTCGGGCATCAGCCGGACTTCAACCATCAGGTTGATCATGCCATTAGGCATTCTACAGACCTTGTCGGGCCTCAGCCGGACTTCGTCAGCAAGTCGAGAATAGAATTCTTGGTCAATCATGAGCCAACTGGGAACACCTAAACCTCTGCCATCAGGCACTCTGCATCAGCTGAGATAACATCTTCAAATTCATCTGAAGAAGAAAATCCTTGGCCTTCAAGGATAGATGAAAGCCTGGCCACTGGCCACTCCAGATACGCTGGAGAAAATCTTCAAGTACTTCTGAAGATACGCATCCTTGTCCTTCAAGGATATAAATTTTGCCCGTCGGCAACTCCGCCTCCGCCGGAGAACATCTTCAAATTCATCTGAAGAAAACTAATCTGGTTATACCATAGCCTTCAGGCCTCAACATTCAGTTGGGAACAACCATTATTTGCTCGATCTCAATCAGTAACCAACTCAGGGCACCTGATCTGGTCGTTAGACCACCACGGATCGTCTTGCCCACTGAAGCTGCACCTGTAAACTTCTGATACTGTCTTCGGACAAACACTGAGTCATCAACGGGGGGAACCTGGATCCACAGGAACTTGCTGGTATCGCCTCCGGGCGTTCCCGAAGTCGATCTTCATGTCTGACACCGTCACCAGAGCAACGTATCACGCTGCTATTCTCTTGACATCCTGGTCAAACCATCGCTAAATGAAAGCGAACACCGGGTCACCGGAAACAACCATCAGATTAACACTCTGTTGGAGGGAGAGAAGAAGGGAGGGTTCACCCAAACAATCCTGGAGACTCACTGGGGAAAAAGGAGAAGGGTTCACCCAAACAACCTTGCAGACTTTGCCGAGGAATAACAAGAGAGTTTACTCAAACGATTTCAACAACTGCTGGGGAGCAGAGATACTTCTGCTGGAGAAAAGGTAACCACCTGGTTCATGTTTCAATATGCACATGCTGGGAAATGCATGGATGAGTGTAATGCTCCGTGCGAAACGGAAATACTACATTTTTGTTATGCAATCATGCAAGGAAATGCCCCAGCAAAATAAATGCTGGGAAGAGGAACCATCCTCTCGGGGAGAGTAACCACTCTGCTGAGGAAAAAGCTACCCTTCAGGGAAACTGCAACCTGCGCCAATCTCAACTGGGCTTAAACCTTGGGACGACGGGCTCCTCCGGGAAACACAGCACATCAGGCTACTCTGCATGGGGAAAGCGATAAATGCCCTGAACGGCTCTCTGGGAAACGACCCTTCTGGGGAACATAGCCTTCAGGCTACAAGACACTCATGTCATTAAGTCCTCAAACTTACAGGGATAAACAAACTTCAGCTTGCTGGACAATCCTTCAGGATCTGCTTGGGGGAAACACTTCATCTGCCAACCATGGCTATGCCCGGCTGGGGATATCAATCTACCTGCCTGCTGCTGGGGAAGTGCTATCCTCTTGCTGGGGAAAAGGGCTACACTCTGTTGACGATATCAATCTTAACACGCTGAGGATAACTCTTGCACACGTCTCACGGAGACTGACCCTTGCTGGGGACAACTGATGGACCAATCAAGTCTGAGGAGTACTCGTGTATCAACACTGCTGGGGATATCAATCCTTAGCTACTCATCTGGGGAAAAGGCGCCACGCCTATTGAGGATATACTTCGGCGGCCTCTGAGGGGATATGCGTTGATTTCACCAACGATTTCTTCGGGCGGATGCCCCTCCCCGCCTAATTCATTTTATCTCATGCCCCTGACTACGGGTGCCTTGTATCCTGGGCTATGCACTTCTGAGGTAACGACTTTCGGATAAGTACGAATTCTGCGCTCTTGGGGTGAAATGCCCCAGCCTTGAAACAACTTTGCCCCTGATGGACTGAACTGTGGGGAAGCAACTTTTAGCTGCGAGAGATTCACCGAGCCTTGACTTAACGGCCTCAGTTTAAACATTCTTCGGGGAATCGACTCCCACAATATAGTCATTTGATGTTTTGCCCCAGTTCACCGGAACACTCAGGCATTCTATACTTGATCTTGATCAAACTTTCCTTTGTCAAAACTTCCCTGTCATCATGCGCTTACTCGCAAGTAAAACAAATTGTTTCTGCATAAAAGACATATTAAATGCAATACACATGACAGTTTTGAAAATCCAGCCAATTCATTGGAAAAGATTTTTGTGACAAATAATGAATCAATCAGTTAAAACGTCAACATTGAAGTAACACTACAAGAGGAATCCATTCAGGGAGTCAGTTTCGACGCGATCTTTGCCAAAGCATGCTTTCGAAACAAACCTGTTTCAGTTAGGACTTTTTCGGGTTGTAACGTGGTCAGGTTCACGGTTTTTGAAAGAAAGGGATAAAGGCTCAAGATTCATCTTAACCCACCCACTCGTCGTGATGTTCTCCGATCCTACGTTCAGTTAATTCGACATGAGCATTCACCTTTTCGAAGGTTGAATGATAGGAGTGATGGTTCGGGCACCACACGCTTTCAGAGTGTCGGTCGCTCACTTTCGCGTCTTTGGACGCCTCGGTTCACCACGACTTTGTTCTTTGCTTGAGGATTTTCAAATCCTTTTCATTTTTTCAACTCTTCGTTTTTCTTTTTTCTTTTTGCCTGAACCTTCAGGTTTACCGGGATGCCTCATTTTGCCTAAGTCGCGTGTTCTCAAGTTTCGACTTAGCAGGCTTCTTTCTTTTTTCATTCTTTTGTTTGAACAAATCGTGTGACACGGGCTTGTCTGACTTGTTAAAAGGATTTTGACCGTTTCACTCGTTAGTCTGCAAGATTTAACCATTGTGGTTTTTTCTTTCTTTTTTTTTAGGCACGACTTATATAGCTGTGATTTACCCTCGAGTGGGAAACACTCCTTTTTATTTGAATGCTCGGTCAAATTAACTGACACCTACCCATCCCCGGGTTTAGATTAAGGTTTTTTTTTTCAAAAAAAACTCCTCCTACTAGGCTCAAAGGGGTTATCAATGGATTCTTCCTTATATCTCCACTGTTTATGAATTGAAACAATGCCTGTACATCGTCAACGGGTTTTTTTATTCGAAAGCAACGCTGTTGGCAGCTTACGCGTCATAGATTTCATCATCCTCCCCAGATTCTACTTGAACAAGTGTTTAACAAACAAATGAAAAGCAAATGAGTGAACACGACTGGATTTATTCAAAACATGCATGTTTATTTCATTATCAATATCAATTGAAAAACAACAAGTTTTACAAACGAAATTTACATTCAAACAAGAAAGAAATCACAAATGCAAGGAGAATGAACAAGACAAACGAAAATTGCCAGTTCCTCGGAACCGGGCTTTCACAATGATTTGCTGTGGGGAATCGACCCTCGGAGTCTTCAGACTTGCTTAGCAGGGCGGTGTACAACCAACTTCCCTCTTTGGAACGATATGTACCTTCTACCCATCAGGTGTTGCACACGGGCTTGAAAATCTTCGCAATCATCAGTTGCATGTCCCTTGGATCCTGCGTGATACTCACACTGAACACTGGGATCATACCCCGGGGGGTAAGGTTCTGATTCGGGCTTGAGATCTTTAGGATACACCAACGAGCTCTGAATAAGACATGGCAGAATCTGGCTGAGTGGCACTGGAACATGATGAGGGGGATCATTCCTTCTTTCCAGGTTGTTGCGAGGCCTCTTTCGATTCTGGTGCTGGTATTCTTTCCGCCAAGGAGCAAGAGGTCGTCGTTTCTGAATGGCAACGGTCCCTTGTTTAGGCGCTTGCATCCTTGAACTTGATCCAGGTAGAAACTGCGAGCGAGGCGATTCAGTCACCAAAAGTCGCGGGACATATTCAAGATCTTTCTCAGCTTCAGGCAAAGGAGTGGAATCATTCACCTCTTCTGCAGGGTACGGGATAAACTTTCCCAATGCTCTCATGCCGCCCGGCACAAACCTGATTGTCCTTGAGTCAATAAGGTCTTGAATCTTATTCTTGAAAGCCTTACATGTTTCAACATGGTGCCCCGGTGCTCCTGAGTGGAAATCACAATGTGTGTTGAGATCAAAGTCTGATGACACGTCATCCGGTGGATCCAAAGTCCGAAGCTTGAGAACATGGTTCTGAACCAACAGTGGCAACAGCTGGGCATAACTCACAGGTATTGGGTCCACAGCTCTATCAAGTAGCTTCTTCTTTTGATTTTGACCTTCAGGGTTATTCTGAGATGCCTGGCGCGGCTGCTGACGAGACAGGTCTTGAGCTTCATGCTGTGTAGAGGATCCATGAGGTCCACTTGGCTTCAGCACAGGTGGCACTGACGGCAATGGAGGAAGCACTTTGGTCTCCACCTCGGGTGCTTGACCACTCTCCTTTTTTAGCATACTTCTCACCACTCCCATGAGAAAGCTCAACTGATTCTGCAGCTGCTGATTCTCTTCTCTGAGTACTTGCTGGTCCAGGCGCACTGCCTGTATGTCATTCATGACCTGCCCCAACTGGCTTTGGATTTTCCCCAACTCAGCTTGTACCTGCTCCATTAGTCTGAGTTGCTCGATTCTGAGTCAAACCTGCAAACACAAGGGTTAGAAGACAAGCCCCGACTTCTGCCATGCAAGATGAATTATGCTAATGCCATGGGTGTCTGTACGTTTAGGAGATCACCCCTAATTCTGGTGTCAACGTGCCAACATAGTGTAAATGCAGTGATAAGACTGGATCCATTCATGGAAGAAAATATCTCATATTGCTCGGGACACCAGAATCAGGGTACGAAATGCGCCTGCAGCACAGACACCTGCTAATGGAATGCAAAATG
Source organism: Lathyrus sativus (assembly GCA_963859935.3). Lineage (NCBI taxonomy): Eukaryota > Viridiplantae > Streptophyta > Magnoliopsida > Fabales > Fabaceae > Lathyrus > Lathyrus sativus. The sequence continues at coordinate 4,378 of CAWUDS030005357.1, read as the reverse complement.
AATATGCAAACTAATGCAAAATGCAGTCATGCAATAATATATCCAGGTAACTGCTGTTGTGGAGATTTTGTATCAACAAAACCATGACGCTGCTCTGTCAAGAACAACCACTGATAAGAAGAAAACCCCAGCGTATGACAACAAATCTGATCCGTCGGGAACAACCATCTGATAGGACCATATACATCGGATCATAATTCTGCTCTGTCAAGAACAAAAGTCTGATGATAAAGACCTCGAATGTATGATCAAGAAATATCTGCTGATGAAGTCTTCAGACCCCTGATCAAAAATCTGCCCTATCAAGAACAAACATACAGCTGCTGATGAGATCTTCAGACCCCAAAACCTGCTCTATCAAGAACAAACAACATCTGCTGATGAGATCTTCAGATCCCAAAACCTGCTCTATCAAGAACAAACAACTGATGACAATACTCTAATCAAAACCTGCTCTATCAAGAACAGACATACACCTGATGATAAGATCCTCTGATCAAAACCTGCTCTATCAAGAATAGACATACACCTGATGATAAGATCCTCTGATCAAAACCTGCTCTATCAAGAACAGACATACACCTGATGATAAGATCCTCTGATCAAAACCTGCTCTATCAAGAACAGACATACACCTGATGATAAGATCCTCTGATCAAAACCTGCTCTGTCAAGAACAGACAAATCTGCAACTGAGAAACCCTGGTACCAACAAAACTGACAGAAGAGTCGCCACCTTTCGTTATTTATCCCTCAGAGTGGGAAAGGAAACGATCGGAAAAACCTGACGAAAAAGGGTAAGACAAGGTCATCGCAACCATTGTCTGGGTTCGGGAGTCGGTTACGCAAGGGGAAGGTATTAGCACCCCTCACGTCCGTCGTACTCGACGGGATCCACGCTTGTTGTGTTTACTTGGACGGGTTGGTTTTATTGTATCTACCTATCAAGGCTGGCTGAAAAAGAAAAGAAAAATGACTCGGCAAAGCGTCGCACTTTATGCCTACGTATTCTCATCAAAGAATGAGAAATCAGAGTCAACGTAGTTCGGCCTACGGAGGGTTATGGGGGAAGGTTGCTCGCCAAGACATCGCCATCTTGTGCCTACGTACTCTCAACAGGCATGAGAGATCAGAGCATACGTAGTTCGGGAAACTACGGTTTATTTCCTGTCTTTTACGAAAGAAGTGTTTTTTATTGTGTTTGTGATTTCAACCGCACTAGAGACTATGACCTGAGAGTGAATGCGTCGCATGTCACCCAAAGGGTACCATACTAAACATCCAGACTGCGGAAAAGAAACTCTCCCACAATCCTTTCTCAGATAGCTTAAGGCTCGTAACGTACGAAAGAAATCATTCATGATTACTGTATCTTAAACTGTTTGAGATGAGAAGAGAACAGGCCCAACTAGGAGGGAGACTATCAAGTCCTACTGTTGTCATGCCATGGATTCATCCTATGGTCAAGGTTTGAACAGGGAACTCCTAGAAGTTGTCATGCATAGGTTTCAACCTAAAAGTCTATCATCAAATCCTTATCAGAGGAAATGAGAGTCCTAAGGGATCATGTCAATGATACACCAAAACAGACAAAGCATCAGCTTAACAGTAAAATGCATGCAATGCAAGTGAGGGAGGAAATGTGTGTGGGGCTTCAGCCTCCACAAGCTTATCTCAACCTCAAGCCAGAATGAAATAACAGTAATCATACTGAAATATAAACAACATGCTATCAAGCAATAAACAGTAAACTGCAATCATACAGATAAAATGAAACAAATTGCCATCAGGCAAACAAACCACATAGGCAAGGGAGTTGGGCTCTACCGAATACCCGCAAGCAAAGCCACACAGTAACAATACAAGCAGAGGGAGTAACTCAACCTCTAGTGCAATCATGCTCCTAGATTCTACCTATTCTAGATATGAACTTATTCTAATGCAACAGACAAGTCAAACAAAACACAGCAATACAGAAAAGAAAAAGAAAGCAGATCAACTCCTCTCTCAACTCCAAGCTTCAGCTTTCCAGAATAATCCAGTCTTCAGACTTCAATCACACTTGACAAATAACAATTGCTTTTCCAGGTTTCAACCATACAACATGAGTTTCAACTCATCTTCTCCCTTAAGCTTCAGCTTCTTGATCAGCTCCACCTTCAGGCTTCACCTAATCTTCAGGGATCTTCAAGTATCAACTTGCTCTTGTTGCTCTTCAAGCTTCAGCTGGAATGGCAATGCTCAAGGATTCATCCTCTTCAACAATCTTCAATGAAGTCTTCATCTTCATGCTCAGGCTCTGCATCTCTCAAGACAATCAAAACCAGAGAAAATCACTTACTGGATAAGCTGGGGGATATTGAACTGCTTATTTGACCACCAAAGGTGACCTATAAGGGTTCAACATCAAAGGAATGGTTCCCTCAAAAGTTCTACTTCCTAGGTACATCACTTATCCCTCCAAAGGAGAGAGGTGTATACCATGGAAGGACTTTGAATCATAGGGAGGAATGGAGGTGAATGATACCATCCATGTTTGAGAAAGAAGTTGTCTACATCTAAACTCTTCCTAATTCCTAACCCTAAAACAAAACAAAAAGAAAAGAAGAACAAGCTCTCAAGCTCCTAAATGCATATTCAAGTCTTCTACTATGCTCCACAATGCTCCTTAGAACAAGATCAAGCTCTCCAAGCTCACAAAGCAAAGCAAACTAAAGCAAACATGCCCTAAAGGCAACACAAACAATCATCCAATACAAAAATCAACTAAAAATAGCATACTATTATATTAAATCCTAATATAATTTCTAAGGGATCCTACATACCTACCCTTAATACCCATATATTCCCCATAGTCTAAATTGTCTTAAAAACCCAAAATCTAAAGTTATTATGGACCTATGTTGAAGTTTAACCTAATTCTACACAACCTAGAATCACCTAATCAAAACTATCCTAAAAATCATCACAAAAATATGGACTTAATCCAGGGGGGACCTAAAACATATATCTAACTACCCTAAAAAGATTGAATTAAAAATACTAAGGGAGCTACCTAAACTAAAATCTACAAAATCATATATCAACTTAAAAGCATTAAAAAGCAATAAAAGAAGAAAATATGCAAAAAATATTAAAATGCATGAAATGGAGAATGTTTTCATTTTATATTTTTCTATACAAAAATCGGAAAAGGGAGAAAAAAATCCCATTAAAAAAATTGATTTTTCTATTTAATATGCATTTTCAAAGTATGAGAAAATTTGGAGAAAAATAAAGTGATAACATGAAGCATGGGTGTGAACAACAACAATATCCAGTTTATTTTATGATTTGGGCCCATACTGGGGTTGCAAGAAGTAAAGCGCTTGGGCCCAGTTATTAATCAGAAAAAACAATAATAAAGCATAAAGAAATTGGAAAGCGAGCGGTGCGAATAGCATGGAAATCTAGTTCAAATTTGGAATTGGGCCTCAGAGGGGGTGGGAATAGAATCCAATTCACTAAGCCCAGAGGAGCTTTAAATCCAAGCCGTTGGATCTTTCTTTGGGTCAAAGGGTCCGCGCTCATCCTGTGGCTAAAACATCATCATCAACCTTGGATCTAGGGTTTTCAGAAAACCCCTCCATGAAACAACTCCCATGCACAGAACTTTCATCCTCTCGTTCTCCCTCATTTCTTCATCAAATCCCAACATGTAAAAACCAATCTTGACCTATTTTCCACGCTGAATACGACTATGGAATTGGTTTCCATTAACATGGCATAAATCATGCAACCCGAATGGGAGACTCCATGAACCTCAAAATATCATCAGTTTTCCACTTCAACCAAACTCAGAATTCTTGGTATCAAAATGATCCTCATGTTACCCTAATTAAAATCAGCCATTAATCTTGCCTTAACACTCAATATATAACACGTTCTTGCTCATTAAAGAAATGACCTCCATGAATGAAACTTCACCAAATGCTCCCAAACTCATCAGAATTGGTCACCTAATTGTCTCTAACAATTCTAAACTAATAATTTACCCTAGCCATGCCTAGATTAGGGTGTAGAAATGGTTTTGCATACCTGGATTCTTGAAATGGTAGGTGATGAAGATCTTCAATTCAGGGCTTGAAACTCTTCAAGAATGGTCCTTGGATGATGAATCTTCCTCTGTATGCAAAAGATTTGATGTAGCAAGCTTGCACTTCAAGATCCAATGTGATTTGCTTTCTTTGAAAATTCAATGGAACACCTTCAATTCTTCATGGATGGATCTTCAAATCAGTATGAACACACTCAGAAATGTCTATGGAGAAGGTTTGTGGAAAAAAATGGGATAGCAATGAAGAAGAATCAAGAGCTTGAATATGATTTGCAAATGAAG
>CAWUDS030005356.1:0-32551 GCA_963859935.3 Lathyrus sativus | reverse complement strand
CGTCCCGCACCCGCATCCATCCAGAGGACCGTACCAACTGGTTGTTCGACCTCACTGCCCCTCCTGCTGCCACTGTTCCTACTCAGGATCACACTCACGATTCCGACGATGAAATCCAAGCTGAGTTGGACAGGTCCGAGTAGCCAGAGGCATCGCAGCCTCCTCCCCCCGTAGGTACATCCTCCCGCCGCCGCCGTCATCATCCCGTGCCAGACTACACAGAAGAGGACCTCCGTCGCTCCCTAGACCAGCAGGCACAGATACTCACGATGCTGCAGCAGCAGAATCAGCGAGCTGACCAGTTCGAAGCTTGGCACCGGACTCAAATGCAACAACTTCACACCGGCCAAGCTACGATCACTGAGAGCCTAGCAAATCTGACTTTGCAGGTCGAAGGACTCCGAGACACCGTCTACCACACCGGAGCTATGAGCTATGAGGACAGAGTAGCCCTTGCTAGAGCCAGAGGACGCCAGCGCGGACGTGACAGAGGTCGTGACTAGATTTCCATTTTTCCTTCATTGTTTACTATATTTCAGTTATTTGTATTTTCATTTTCAGTTGTATCTCCCTCTCGCATGCTTCAAGAATCAGTGAGGACACTGATCGAGATAGTGTGGGAGCGGAGCCTTATTTCCATTCCATTGTACTCTAAATTTCCTCTATTTTCTTTATTTCCATTTCACTGCACTTTGAATTTTAGTTTTAACACTTTCTATTTCTAGCAAATAAAGCTCGTCTATGTATTTTTCCCGTTACGCAAACAATCCCCACATTATTCAACGTAAACAAAAAATTTTAGTTCGTTCCTCAAAAGCAAAAGCACCACGAGAATGCACCTGAGTTCAAACCAAGTTTTGAAACTCCGAGGAAACGACAGTTCTAACAAAAACAGTATCATCCAGACACCTTAGATCTCTAGTTTATGCGAGTCGGTTTCACCACCTACGTGTACCAAAGTCTCAAGTGTCTACGCAAACTCAACCCCAAGTAGTTTATACTAGCAGTCAGCACCACCCTAAAACTCTTCTAAGCGAGCGACCGATGCAAATAAGTGTATGATCTCCAAAAAGATGAAAGATCATGAAAAGAGAGCTAAATAGCCCAAAAATATAAGACACGTTTCCTTCTAAGTTAGGTGCTCCTCACCCGAGCATTTAGCCCAACGGCACGAAAAACTCATTGAAAATCAATGACATAAAATTATGATCAATGAAGAAGATCAAAAACAGAAATGAGATCATATTCACTAACAGGTCGACTTGCCATGAAAGTGTGCGGACAACGGGCTTAATGTGATTGCGCTAGAACAAACAGGGTGAACTTGCCGCGAGAACCTTGACACCAACATACAGTAGCATGACTGAGACCGATTTGCATAAAAAGGAGACCTCCGAAGACTTGTAGTCCAGTGTCGTCATGATACTCGTCTTGTTCCTACCAAGAATCCCGGTTTTTCCAAACTCTGCGAACGAAGAAGTTGCCTCGTGCTTGCCGACTTTTCCATGTTTTACTTGAGGACAAGCAAAGATTCAAGCTTAGGGGAGTTTGATCACACGAAATCATATAGATATTTTCATGCATAATTCAACTAAAATCTAACCGTTTTCAATCCGATTTCGGGTTATTTTCGTGTATTTGTCTGATGTTTTGCAGGTATTCAACAATCACGTCTAAACAAGGCAACATGAAGAAAAGGAGAAATCTCAGATGAAATATGGACGAAAAAGGAGTGAAAATACAATGAAAAGCGCAACAAGCTGTTTTTGCTGATGTGACGACCGTCACAGCTTCATGACGACCATCACACGGGTGACGACCGTCACACCTTGTGACGACCGTCATGCAGGCAAAAACGCCCCACTCAGATTACACGTCAAAAGAGCAGTTCCAATTCCCACAGAGTGGACCACTACTCCCTAAATTATCTGCCTCAAGGTCCATCATCTTCAGTGATAACCGTTGGGATTCCACTTCTATAAAAAGGGAAGCAGAGGACTTCAGAAGGGGTGCTGCATTCATACCACGAAGTGCTGCCGAATTTACTTCCCAGAGCATTATTTTCCAGTTTTATTCTTATTTGTTTCTCTTTACCTTTCCTGTATTCCCATTTCCACTCTTCTGCAATTTCTATTTTATTATACGATCAAATTGGCACTAAAGACCAGAATCCTGCCAACATCTGTGGAGGATCTGCCCAAAAGCCAATTGGCTTATTTACAGGTTTTCATTTTGATCGACTTCAGTTTTATTATAATGCAAATTATTATTTATTATTCTTATTTATATTTTATCTTTCCCAAATCCATGTCTAGCTAAACTTAGGTAATCGATATGTAGTAATAATTCGAATGGGATTTGATAACCACTGGTTGAAAAACTTTCTTTTCAAAAAATAATTTATGGTCTGAGTGTTTAAAATTGATTCACTGAATAAACTTCGTCGCGAAAGCGAGAACTTATTTAAAAGTAGTTTTGCCACGAAAGTGGGAAATTAATTAAGATACGAACCAACAAGCGAAAGCTACGGTAAGGTCAGATGGTAAACACTAGGCATTTGTTTTAATAACAGCGAAAGCACTTTAAAATGAATTAGAACTTAGAGATTTCCAAAAAATAATTTTAACCCCGAACGGGATACGAAAGTGTACGTTTGGCCCTTAGGATTATGATTAGCGTCAATAACCATCGTGAGGCGAGAGTTTTCAAATCTCCATTTTCTGCTTGAATAAACTTTGAAAATTATTTCATACACCATAACTTATCAAATCCCTGAAGAACACAATTACTACGTATCGATTCAATTAATTATAATCTAAATAGTAATCTTAGTTCCCTTTTAGTGACAATCTTATTCCCTTAAACATATTCTACCTAGCTAAACATAGTAACTCCCGAGAACACTAGTTTGATTACGAGTCCCTGTGGGATCGATATCTATTATTACTACGCGATAGACTGTGCACTTGCAGTTAGTTGTATTAGACATAGAAAGTCGCGATCAGGTTTTTACTTTATCAATCTAATTCGTTTCTCTTTAAACATTATTCTATGAATTGCTTTTTCTTAATATGTTAGTTTATAGAATTGTTTTGATTAAATTCGTATGATTGCATCCTTAGCTTTTATTCGTCGTTACGTCGTTTTGTCGTTAATTCGCGTTTATAATTCGTGTTTGTTTAATTCACGAAAACTTAATCCGTTTGCTTAATTTGGAATATAGGATTGTTAATCTAGTTTATGTCTTTTGCGCTTGTTAATTGACATAAGAATCGAATAGAGATCGAAATCGCTTAGGAAATTGGTAAGGTAGAAACCCGTGATAAGCCGGAACCGAAAACAGTAGATTGACTTATTTTGATAATCACTTATTTTAACCGCTTAATTGCATTTTCTTTATTTATCCGATCAGAAACCAAACCAACTCCCCCTCCATTTCGAATTTGGTAGATTAATCACATAAAAGAATCCTTGAGACGATATCCGAGTTGAATTGTCGCTGTATTACGTTTTCATCAAAAACACTCGTTTTGATCCGCGAGCGACAACTGATCAATTAGCTAGGCCCTCCACGACGGAGAGATGGATTGGGCCGACCCCGTGTGATGAGCGGGACAGAGCAATATATATATATATATATATATATATATATATATATATATATATATATATATATATATATATATATATATATATATATATATATATATATATATATATATATATATATATATATATATATATATATATATATATATATATATATATATATATATATATATATATATATATATGTATATAGAAGAATCTTAATCGGTTGTGTAAGTAAATAAAATAATTAATTATATTTAATAATTAATTATTTAATTGAATATGTCAAGATAATTCATTTCGAAATAATGAGAATTCTAAATGATTATCATTCTATATATAGGCTATGATCTCAAATATATCATTCTATAAGAAGATTATCTCTTTTTATCCCCATTAGAAGAGTTTTCAAGACATTACGAGTACCGGTTGAGAAAAATCCACAAGCCAACCAGTGTCAAACACTTGTCTGTACACTTTTGTATTTTAGAACTATCGTTGCCATTGTCTAAAAATCTTTCTCATTATATTCGTTAAGGTATTCCTATAATCATTAATATCAAAATGTCATTGATCCTAAGGTTTGTGTCCATGGGGAGACGCTTAAGCGCTCCCAGCGTGATGAGTGATCAGTGCATATTTATGCACTTTCTCCTATATTTTTACTTAGGCATTTCTTTACTTTATCTTGATTATTTTTATGTTTTATTTTGTTTTTATATTTTATTTTATTTTTGGCTTAATTTGATTTCCGCACTTATTTTTCAGCTTTAGCAGTCTGCACGGAAACGATCATAACTGGAGTTCCGGAAATCCGTTTGAGGCGTTCTAAAATTCGCCGGAAAGCTAAGAGAGAGAGCTACGAATTTCGTGTTGGAGTCGAAGTCATATTTGGAGCCCAAAATTCCTGAATTCCGTTTGAAGTTACTGCATTAGAATTTTATTTTAGTGTTGGGTCATGTATTGGGTCTGTGTTATGTTTACGACCCAGTTGGGTTATTACCCGAATTTGCTTTCTTTTTAAAGGAAAAATACTCGTGTTACTATTCACCTAGTTACATTTTCACGAAAAATACATTCGGAGCTTTGAGAGACCAATGGAGAGCTAATTCCTTAGAGTCATTCTGCTGTAATCGCGTTCCAACGCTTTGAGGTTTTTACTTTATCAATCTAATTCGTTTCTCTTTAAACACTATTCTATGAATTGCTTTTGCTGAATCTGTTAGTTTATAGAATTGTTTTGATTAAATTCATATGATTGCATCCTTAGCTTTTATTTGTCGTTACGTCGCTTTGTCGTTAATTCGAGTTTATAATTCGTGTTTGCTTAATTCACGAAAACTTAATCCGTTTGCTTAATTTGGAATATAGGATTGTTAATCTAGTTTATGTCTTTTGCGCTTGTTAATTGACATAGGAATCGAATAGAGATCGAAATCGCTTAGGAAATTGGTAAGGTAGAAACCCGTGATAAGCCAGAACCGAAAACAGTAGATTGACTTATTTTGAGAATCAATTATTTTAACCCCTTAATTGCATTTTCTTTATTTATCCGATCAGAAACCAAACAACTCCCCCTTAATTTCGAATTTGGTAGATTAATCACATAAAAGAATTCTTGAGACGATATCCGAGTTGAATTGTCGTTGTATTACGTTTTCATCAAAAACACTCGCTTTGATCCGCGCGCGACAACTGATCAATGAGCTAGGCCCTCCACGACCGAGAGATGGATTGGGCCGACCCCGTGTGATGAGCGGGACAGAGCAATATATATATATATATATATATATATATATATATATATATATATATATATATATATATATATATATATATATATATATATATATATATATATATATATATATATATATATATATATATATATATATATATATATATATATATATATATATATATATATATATATATATATATATATATATATATATATATATATATATATATATATATATATATATATATATATATATATATATATATATATATATATATATATATATATATATATATATATATATATATAAGAATCTTAATCGGTTGAGTAAGTAAATAAAATAATTAATTATATTTAATAATTAATTATTTAATTGAATATGTGCTTAAATATAAGTGGATGTCAAGATAATTCATTTCGAAATAATGAGAATTCTAAATGATTATTATTCTATATATAGGCTATGATCTCAAATATATCATTCTATAAGAAGATTATCTCTTTTTATCCCCATTAGAAGAGTTTTTAAGAAATTACGAGTACCGGTTGAGAAAAATCCACAAGCCAACCAGTGTCAAACACTTGTCTGTACACTTTTGTATTTTAGAATTATCGTTGCCATTGTCTAAAAATCTTTCTCATTATATTCGTTAAGGTATTCCTATAATCATTAATATCAAAAGGTCATAGATCCTAAGGTTTGTGTCCATGGGGAGACGCTTAAGCGCTCCCAGCGTGATGAGTGATCAGTGCATATTTATGCACTTTCTCCTATATTTTTACTTAGGCATTTCTTTACTTTATCTTGATTATTTTTATGTTTTATTTTGTTTTTATATTTTATTTTATTTTTGGCTTAATTTGATTTCCGCACTTATTTTTCAGCTTTAGCAGTCTGCACGGAAACGATCATAACTGGAGTTCCGGAAATCCGTTTGAGGCGTTCTAAAAATCGCCGAAAATCTAAGAGAGAGAGAGCTACGACTTTCGTGTTGGAGTCGAAGTCATATTTGGAGCCCAAAATTCCAGAATTCCGTTTGAAGTTACTGCATTAGAATTTTATTTTAGAGTTGGGTCATGTATTGGGTCTGTGTTATGTTTTCGACCCAGTTGGGTTATTACCCGAATTTGCTTTCTTTTTAAAGGAAAAATACTCGTGTTACTATTCACCTAGTTACATTTTCACGAAAAATACATTCGGAGCTTTGAGAGACCAATGGAGAGCTAATTCCTTAGAGTCATTCTGCTGTAATCGCATTCCAACGCTTTGAGGTTTTTACTTTATCAATCTAATTTGTTTCTCTTTAAACACTATTCTATGAATTGCTTTTGCTGAATCTGTTAGTTTATAGAATTGTTTTGATTAAATTCATATGATTGCATCCTTAGCTTTTATTCGTCGTTACGTCGCTTTGTCGTTAATTCGAGTTTATAATTCGTGTTTGCTTAATTCACGAAAACTTAATCCGTTTACATAATTTGGAATATAGGATTGTTAATCTAGTTTATGTCTTTTGCGCTTGTTAATTGACATAGGAATCGAATAGAGATCGGAATCGCTTAGGAAATTGGTAAGGTAGAAACCCGTGATAAGCCAGAACCGAAAACAGTAGATTGACTTATTTTGATAATCAATTATTTTAACCGCTTAATTGCATTTTCTTTATTTATCCGATCAGAAACCAAACCAACTCCCCCTAAATTTCAAATTTGTTAGATTAATCACATAAAAGAATTCTTAAGACGATATCCGAGTTGAATTGTCGTTGTATTACGTTTTCATCAAAAACACTCGCTTTGATCCGCGCGCGACAACTGATCAATGAGCTAGGCCCTCCACGACGGAGAGATGGATTGGGCCGACCCCGTGTGATGAGCGGGACAGAGCAATATATATATATATATATATATATATATATATATATATATATATATATATATATATATATATATATATATATATATATATATATATATATATATATATATATATATATATATATATATATATATATATATATATATATATATATATATATATATATATATATATATATATATATATATATATATATATATATATATATATATATATATATATATATATATATATATATATATATATATATATATATAAGAATCTTAATCGGTTGAGTAAGTAAATAAAATAATTAATTATATTTAATAATTAATTATTTAATTGAATATGTGCTTAAATATAAGTGGATGTCAAGATAATTCATTTCGAAATAATGAGAATTCTAAATGATTATCATTCTATATATAGGCTATGATCTCAAATATATCATTCTATAAGAAGATTATCTCTTTTTATCCCCATTAGAAGAGTTTTCAAGAAATTACGAGTACCGGTTGAGAAAAATCCACAAGCCAACCAGTGTCAAACACTTGTCTGTACACTTTTGTATTTTAGAATTATCGTTGCCATTGTCTAAAAAATCTTTCTCATTATATTCGTTAAGGTATTCCAATAATCATTAATATCAAAATGTCATAGATCCTAAGGTTTGTGTCCATGGGGAGACGCTTAAGCGCTCCCAGCGTGATGAGTGATCAGTGCATATTTATGCACTTTCTCCTATATTTTTACTTAGGCATTTCTTTACTTTATCTTGATTATTTTTATGTTTTATTTTGTTTTTATATTTTATTTTATTTTTGGCTTAATTTGATTTTCGCACTTATTTTTCAGCTTTAGCAGTCTGCACGGAAACGATCATAACTGGAGTTCCGGAAATCCGTTTGAGGCGTTCTAAAATTCGCCGGAAAGCTAAGAGAGAGAGCTACGACTTTCGTGTTGGAGTCGAAGTCAGATTCGGAGCCCAAAATTCAGAACTCGGTTTGAAGTTACTGCATTAGAATTTTATTTTAGTGTTGGGTCATGTATTGGGCCTGTGTTATGTTTTCGACCCAGTTCGATTATGACCTGAATTTGCTTTCTTTTTAAAGGAAAAATACTCGTGTTACTGTTTACCTAGTTACATTTTCACGAAAAATACATTCGGAGCTTTGAGAGAACCATGGAGAGCTAATTCCTTAGAGTCATTCTGCTGTAATCGCGTTCCAACGCTTTGAGATTTTTACTTGATCAATCTAATCTGTTTCTCTTTAAACACTATTCTATGAATTGCTTTTGCTTAATCTGTTAGTTTATAGAATTGTTTTGATTAAATTCGTATGATTGCATCCTTAGCTTTTATTCGCCGCTACGTCGCTTTGTCGTTAATTCGCGTTTATAATTCGTGTTTGCTTAATTCACGAAAACTTATTCCGTTTGCTTAATTTGGAATATAGGATTGTTAATCTAGTTTATGTCTTTTGCGCTTGTTAATTGACATAGGAATCGAATAGAGATCGAAATCGCTTAGGAAATTGGTAAGGTAGAAACCCGTGATAAGCCGGAACCGAAAACAGTAGATTGACTTATTTTGATAATCACTTATTTTAACCGCTTAATTGCATTTTCTTTATTTATCCGATCAGAAACCAAACCAACTCCCCCTCCATTTCGAATTTGGTAGATTAATCACATAAAAGAATCCTTGAGACGATATCCGAGTTGAATTGTCGCTGTATTACGTTTTCATCAAAAACACTCGTTTTGATCCGCGAGCGACAACTGATCAATGAGCTAGGCCCTCCACGACGGAGAGATGGATTGGGCCGACCCCGTGTGATGAGCGGGACAGAGCAATATATATATATATATATATGTATATATATATATATATATATATATATTATTTATATATATATATATATATATATATATATATATATATATATATATATATATATATATATATATAAGAATCTTAATCGGTTGAGTAAGTAAATAAAATAATTAATTATATTTAATAATTAATTATTTAATTGAAAATGTGCTTAAATATAAGTGGATGTCAAGATAATCCATTTCGAAATAATAGGACTTCTAAATGATTATCATTCTATATATAGGCTATGATCTCAAATATATCGTCCTATAAGAAGATTATCTCTTTTTATCCCCATTCGAAGAGTTTTCAAGACATTACGAGTACCGGTTGAGAAAAATCCACAAGCCAACCAGTGTTAAACACTTGTCTGTACACTTTTGTATTTTAGAATTATCGTTGCCATTGTCTAAAAATCTTTCTCATTATATTCGTTAAGGTATTCCTATAATCATTAATATTAAAATGTCATAGATCCTAAGGTTTGTGTCCATGGGGAGACGCTTAAGCGCTCCCAGCGTGATGAGTGATCAGTGCATATTTATGCACTTTCTCCTATATTTTTACTTAGGCATTTCTTTACTTTATCTTGATTATTTTTATGTTTTATTTTGTTTTTATATTTTTTTTTTTTTGGCTTAATTTGATTTCCGCACTTATTTTTCAGCTTTAGCAGTCTGCACGGAAACGATCATAACTGGAGTTCCGGAAATCTGTTTGAGGCGTTCTAAAATTTACCGAAAAGCTAAGAGAGAGAGCTACGACTTTCGTGTTGGAGTCGAAGTCAGATTCGGAGCCCAAAATTCCAGAATTCCGTTTGAAGTTACTGCATTAGAATTTTATTTTAGTGTTGGGTCATGTATTGGGCCTGGGTTATGTTTTCGACCCAGTTGGGTTATGACCCGAATTTGCTTTCTTTTTAAAGGAAAAATACTCGTGTTACTGTTCACCTAGTTACATTTTCACGAAAAATACATTCGGAGCTTTGAGAGAACCATGGAGAGCTAATTCCTTAGAGTCATTCTGCTGTAATTGCGTTCCAACGCTATGAGATTTTTACTTGATCAATCTAATCCGTTTCTCTTTAAACACTATTCTATGAATTGCTTTTGCTTAATCTGTAAGTTTATAGAATTGTTTTGATTAAATTCGTATGATTGCATCCTTAGCTTTTATTCGCCGCTACGTCGCTTTGTCGTTAATTCGCGTTTATAATTCGTGTTTGCTTAATTCACGAAAACTTAATCCGTTTGCTTAATTTGGAATATAGGATTGTTACTCTAGTTTATGTCTTTTGCGCTTGTTAATTGACATAGGAATCAAATAGAGATCGAAATCGCTTAGGAAATTGGTAAGGTAGAAACCCGTGATAAGCCGGAACCGAAAACAGTAGATTGACTTATTTTGATAATCACTTATTTTAACCGCTTAATTGCATTTTCATTATTTATCCGATCAGAAACCAAACCAACTCCCCCTCCATTTCGAATTTGGTAGATTAATCACATAAAAGAATCCTTGAGACGATATCCGAGTTGAATTGTCGCTATATTACGTTTTCATCAAAAACACTCGTTTTGATCCGCGAGCGACAACTGATCAATGAGCTAGGCCCTCCACGATGGAGAGATGGATTGGGCCGACCCCGTGTGATGAGCGGGACAGCGCAATATATATATATATATATATATATATATATATATATATATATATATATATATATATATATATATATATATATATATATATATATATATATATATATATATATATATATATATATATATATATATATATATATATATATATATATATATATATATATATATATATATATATATATATATATATATATATATATATATATATATATATATATATATATATATATATATATATGTATATATATATATATATGTATATATATATATATATTATTTATATATATATATATATTATTTATATATATATATATATATATATATATATATATATATATATATATATATATATATATATATATATATATATATATATAAGAATCTTAATCGGTTGAGTAAGTAAATAAAATAATTAATTATATTTAATAATTAATTATTTAATTGAAAATGTGCTTAAATATAAGTGGATGTCAAGATAATCCATTTCGAAATAATAGGACTTCTAAATGATTATCATTCTATATATAGGCTATGATCTCAAATATATCGTCCTATAAGAAGATTATCTCTTTTTATCCCCATTCGAAGAGTTTTCAAGACATTACGAGTACCGGTTGAGAAAAATCCACAAGCCAACCAGTGTCAAACACTTGTCTGTACACTTTTGTATTTTAGAATTATCGTTGCCATTGTCTAAAAATCTTTCTCATTATATTCGTTAAGGTATTCCTATAATCATTAATATCAAAATGTCATAGATCCTAAGGTTTGTGTCCATGGGGAGACGCTTAAGCGCTCCCAGCGTGATGAGTGATCAGTGCATATTTATGCACTTTCTCCTATATTTTTACTTAGGCATTTCTTTACTTTATCTTGATTATTTTTATGTTTTATTTTCTTTTTATATTTTGTTTTTGGCTTAATTTGATTTCCGCACTTATTTTTCAGCTTTAGCAGTCTGCACGGAAACGATCATAACTGGAGTTCCGGAAATCTGTTTGAGGCGTTCTAAAATTTACCGAAAAGATAAGAGAGAGAGCTACGACTTTCGTGTTGGAGTCGAAGTCAGATTCGGAGACCAAAATTCCAGAATTTCGTTTGAAGTTACTGCATTAGAATTTTATTTTAGTGTTGGGTCATGTATTGGGCCTGGGTTATGTTTTCGACCCAGTTGGGTTATGACCCGAATTTGCTTTCTTTTTAAAGGAAAAATACTCGTGTTACTGTTCACCTAGTTACATTTTCACGAAAAATACATTCGGAGCTTTGAGAGAACCATGGAGAGCTAATTCCTTAGAGTCATTCTGCTGTAATCGCGTTCCAACGCTTTAAGATTTTTACTTGATCAATCTAATCCGTTTCTCTTTAAACACTATTCTATGAATTGCTTTTGCTTAATCTGTTAGTTTATAGAATTGTTTTGATTAAATTCGTATGATTGCATCCTTAGCTTTTATTCGTCGCTACGTCGCTTTGTCGTTAATTCGCGTTTATAATTCGTGTTTTCTTAATTCACGAAAGCTTAATCCGTTTGCTTAATTTGGAATATAGGATTGTTAATCTAGTTTATGTCTTTTGCGCTTGTTAATTGACATAGGAATCAAATAGAGATCGAAATCGCTTAGGAAATTGGTAAGGTAGAAACCCGTGATAAGCCGGAACCGAAAACAGTAGATTGACTTATTTTGATAATCACTTATTTTAACCGCTTAATTGCATTTTCTTTATTTATCCGATCAGAAACCAAACCAACTCCCCCTCCATTTCGAATTTGGTAGATTAATCACATAAAAGAATCCTTGAGACGATATCCGAGTTGAATTGTCGCTGTATTACGTTTTCATCAAAAACACTCGTTTTGATCCGCGAGCGACAACTGATCAATGAGCTAGGCCCTCCACGACGGAGAGATGGATTGGGCCGACCCCGTGTGATGAGCGGGACAGAGCAATATATATATATATATATATATATATATATATATATATATATATATATATATATATATATATATATATATATATATATATATATATATATATATATATATATATATATATATATATATATATATATATATATATATATATATATATATATATATATATATATATATATATATATATATATATATATATATATATATATATATATATATATATATATATATATATAAGAATCTTAATCGGTTGAGTAAGTAAATAAAATAGTTAATTATATTTAATAATTAATTATTTAATTGAATATGTGCTTAAATATAAGTGGATGTCAAGATAATCCATTTTGAAATAATAGAACTTCTAAATGATTATCATTCTATATATAGGCTATGATCTCAAATATATCGTCCTATAAGAAGATTATCTCTTTTTATCCCCATTCGAAGAGTTTTAAGGACATTACGAGTAACGGTTGAGAAAAATCTACAAGCCAACCAGTGTCAAACACTTGTCTTTACACTTTTGTATTTTAGAATTATCGTTGTCATTGTCTAAAAATATTTCTCATTATATTCGTTAAGGTATTCCTATAATCATTAATATCAAAATTTCATAGATCCTAAGGTTTGTGTCCATGGGGAGACGCTTAAGCGCTCCCAGCGTGATGAGTGATCAGTGCATATTTATGCACTTTCTCCTATATTTTTACGTAGGCATTTATTTACTTTATCTTGATTATTTTTATGTTTTATTTTGTTTTTATATTTTATTTTATTTTCGGCTTAATTTGATTTCAGCACTTATTTTTCAGCTTTAGCAGTCTGCACGGAAACAATCATAACTGGAGTTCCGGAAATCTGTTTGAGGCGTTCTAAAATTTGCCGAAAAGCTAAGAGAGAGAGCTACGACTTTCGTGTTGGAGTCGAAGTCAGATTCGGAGCCCAAAATTCCAGAATTCCGTTTGAAGTTACTGCATTAGAATTTTATTTTAGTGTTGGGTCATGTATTGGGCCTGGGTTATGTTTTCGACCCAGTTGGGTTATGACCCGAATTTGCTTTCTTTTTAAAGGAAAAATACTCGTGTTACTGTTCACCTAGTTACATTTTCACGAAAAATACATTCGGAGCTTTGAGAGAACCATGGAGAGCTAATTCCTTAGAGTCATTCTGCTGTAATCGCGTTCCAACGCTTTGAGGTTTTTACTTTATCAATCTAATTCGTTTCTCTTTAAACACTATTCTATGAATTGCTTTTGCTTAATCTGTTAGTTTATAGAATTGTTTTGATTAAATTCGTATGATTGCATCCTTAGCTTTTATTCGTCGTTACGTCGCTTTGTCGTTAATTCGCGTTTATAATTCGTGTTTGCTTAATTCACGAAAACTTAATCCGTTTGCTTAATTTGGAATATAGGATTGTTAATCTAGTTTATGTCTTTTGCGCTTGTTAATTGACGTAGGAATCGAATAGAGATCAAAATAGCTTAGGAAATTGGTAAGGTAGAAACCCGTGATAAGCCGGAACCGAAAACAGTAGATTGACTTATTTTGATAATCACTTATTTTAACCTCTTAATTGCATTTTCTTTATTTATCCGATCAGAAACCAAACCAACTCCCCCTCCATTTCGAATTTGGTAGATTAATCACATAAAAGAATCCTTGAGACGATATCCGAGTTGAATTGTCGCTGTATTACGTTTTCATCAAAAACACTCGTTTTGATCCGCGCGCGACAACTGATCAATGAGCTAGGCCGTCCACGACGGAGAGATGGATTGGGCCGACCCCGTGTGATGAGCGGGACAGAGCAATATATATATATATATATATATATATATATATATATATATATATATATATATATATATATATATATATATATATATATATATATATATATATATATATATATATATATATATATATATATATATATATATATATATATATATATATATATATATATATATATATATATATATATATTTATTTATATATATATATATATATATATATATATATATATATATATATATATATATATATATATATATATATATATATATATATATATATATATATATATATATATATATATATATATATATATAAGAATCTTAATCGGTTGAGTAAGTAAATAAAATAATTAATTATATTTAATAATTAATTATTTAATTGAATATGTGCTTAAATATAAGTGGATGTCAAGATAATCCATTTCGAAATAATGAGAATTCTAAATGATTATCATTCTATATATAGGTTATGATCTCAAATATATCCTCCTATAAGAAGATTATCTCTTTTTATCCCCATTCGAAGAGTTTTCAAGACATTACGAGTAACAATTGAGAAAAATCCACAAGCCAACCAGTGTCAAACACTTGTCTTTACACTTTTGTATTTTAGAATTATCGTTGTCATTCTCTAAAAATCTTTCTCATTATATTCGTTAAGGTATTCCTATAATCATTAATATCAAAATTTCATAGATCCTAAGGTTTGTGTCAATGGGGAGACGCTTAAGCGCTCCCAGCGTGATGAGTGATCAGTGCATATTTATGCACTTTCTCCTATATTTTTACTTAGGCATATCTTTACTTTATCTTGATTATTTTTATATTTTATTTTGTTTTTATATTTTATTTTATTTTTGGCTTAATTTGATTTCCGCACTTATTTTTCAGCTTTAGCAGTCTGCACGGAAACGATCATAACTGGAGTTCCGGAAATCCGTTTGAGGCGTTCTAAAAATCGCCGGAAAGCTAAGAAAGAGAGCTACGACTTTTGTGTTGGAGTCGAAGTCAGATTCGGAGCCCAAAATTCCAAAATTCCGTTTGAAGTTACTGCATTAGAATTTTATTTTAGTGTTGGGTCATGTATTGGGCATGGGTTATGTTTTCGACCCAGTTGGGTTATGACCCGAATTTGCTTTCTTTTTAAAGAAAAAATACTCGTGTTACTGTTCACCTAGTTACATTTTCACGAAAAATACATTCGGAGCTTTGAGAGAAGAATGGAGAGCTAATTCCTTAGAGTCATTCTGCTGTAATCGCGTTCCAACGCTTTGAGGTTTTTACTTTATCAATGTAATTCGTTTCTCTTTAAACACTATTCTATGAATTGCTTTTGCTTAATCTGTTAGTTTATAGAATTGTTTTGATTAAATTCGTATGATTGCATCCTTAGCTTTTATTCGTCGTTACGTCACTTTGTCGTTAATTCGCGTTTATAATTCGTGTTTGCTTAATTCACGAAAACTTAATCCGTTTGCTTAATTTGGAATATAGGATTGTTAACCTAGTTTATGTCTTTTACGCTTGTTAATTGACATAGGAATCAAATAGAGATCGAAATCGCTTAGGAAATTGGTAAGGTAGAAACCCGTGATAATGCGGAACCGAAAACAATAGATTGACTTATTTTGATAATCACTTATTTTAACCGCTTAATTGCATTTTCTTTATTTATCCGATCAGAAACCAAACCAACTCCCCCTCCATTTCGAATTTGGTAAATTAATCACATAAAAGAATCCTTGAGACGATATCCGAGTTGAATTGTCGTTGTATTACGTTTTCATCAAAAACACTCGTTTTGATCCGCGCGCGTGTAAACCCATAATTTCGACAAGATTAAAATTCAGGCTTTAAGGTCATCTTTGTCGAAGGATAGCATCAGGAGGAGAATCCAAGAATTACTGACAAGGTTTTAAAGTTTCATTGTTTCGACAGAAATAGATATAATGTTCTGGCAGAATAGTTTGGAGAGTGTGTGACTGAGGGCTTCGACAGAAGAAGTTTGTTAAAAAAAGATAAGGTTTGGCAAGTGCTGAAGAGTTTTTCTCCTTTAAAAGGGTTTCGACAGTTTTGAAGAGTTACAAGGTTTCGTCACCAAGGAAGAGATTCAAATTCAAAGGTTGTAACCTTTGGCAGTTGGACACATGGAGGTTTCAGAGAAGAAATTTACATGCAGGCTGACACTTGTCGTTTAGTTATAGCTTTTCCGTTCTAAGCAGTTATTTTGTTTGTGTATAAATAGGATAGTTTGTGGTTAGAATGTGTGTGTGAAAATTTGTACAAAATTCCTGTAAAAGCTCTAAGTACCCAGTGTGAGAGAAAATGAGCCTAGTATTTGGAACAATGTACGTTTAAACACCAGTTATATTTCAAAGTCATTTTAAATTACTTGTTTATTCTTCAAGTTCATTACTTGTTTATTCTTCAAGTCCATGTCATTTTAAATTTCATTTACTTTTTTGCAAGTTTTTAGCCTTTCGACATTTCTTTGTTCTTGTTTAAACTTTTAACCTTATTTCATCTTTAAGTTCAAACTTTCGTTACTTGCAAAATCAAAGTCCTTAATACTTTGACAATATTGATAAAACAAACCGCAAATTAGTCACCAAAAGTCTAAGAGTATTTCGACAGAACCAAATGCACATGTATCCCAGGACTTGTATGGTTGGTCCTGCAAGTAACCCAACTTTCTGAAGAAATTGGTTAACCAGAGGTTGTTCGCCAGAAAACACAGCGAACAAATTGGCACGCCCGGTGGGACCAGTGCATTTGATAAAATCTAATAGAAATTTTTAGACAAATTGTTCCTTGCTACGTTGTATGATTCTTAGAAGCGGTAAATTAGCCGTAACCGACGTAGAGAGACCAAAGAGAACAAGAAGAAGAAACATGGCTAACTTGCCAAATGCTTCAAATATTTCTGACGAAACCATTCCAGTTTCCAATCCTATCCCTTCGTCAGGAACAATACCAGTGTCTGGCCCTGTTTTAGAACAGAATAGGCCTCCTTTGGGGGATTCCATACCAACGGGTTCAGGATCCCAGAATGCGCCTAGTTCTTCCACCATGGGACACGCCAGACCCTTGGGAACCCCTCCCCCTGGAGGAAATGCATTCTGGCCATATCTGAATTATTCTCAGCCTTTGGCTGGGAGAGAACAACCGTACGGAATGCCAACTTCAATGATGGCAAGCCTACATAATTCGTCACCATTATTCTCTGATGCCATGGTTCAAGTGTCATCACCATTGCAAGGATCAGGATATGGTGGAAATGGAAATAGAATGAATCAAATTCCACCAGGTTTCCATATGCCCGCTATGACAAACCATTCTGCACAAGTAATCCGTCAACAGATGGATGAAAGCAATCATGATATGGTGCAGGCTTTGACACAACAAATGGGAGACGTGTTCAATCCCTTAATACAAAACACTACCCAAACAAACCAAATATTGGCAGAACAGATGGCACGCATTGCTGATTTTTTTGGAGTCCCACAAGCACAACAAAGAATGCAATTAAACCAGAATCCTGCCAATAGGGCTGTCGAAGAGGAACTCACTATAAACCAAAGGCCCTTAGGGAACCCTCAGGAAAATCCCAGGGGGCAAGAGGTGATGGTCGAACAGCCTAATGTAGAAGAGCCTATTCGACAGGAACCAAGAAGGATAATAGTCCAGAGAAACCAAAATGCTGACGAAGTGTTACAGCAGAGAATGCGTTACAATAACATGCCTGTCGAAAATAATATTGCCACCATGGTGGAGAGAATAATGGCACAAAACGGAGTAAACGTAGGATTACAAAGGCCTAGTTATACTTCCCCCTTGTCTGAATTTATCTTACAACAAGAGTTACCACCAAGGTGGAAAGTCCCCAAATTCACAAAGTTTTCAGGGGATACTAGTGAATCCACCATAGAACACGTGGCACGTTATTTGATAGAAGCGGGAGAGATTGCTAATAACGAGAACTTAAGGACGAAATATTTCCCAAGTTCTTTGACAAAAAACGCTTTCACTTGGTTTACGTCACTTCCTCCAACTTCAATTTTTACTTGGACCCAATTAGAGAGATTGTTCCATGAACAATTTTATATGGGACAAACCAAGATAAGTTTGAAAGAGTTGGCAAGTGTCAAAAGAAAATTTTCTGAACCCATAGATGACTATTTGAATAGGTTTAGATTATTAAAAGCCAGATGCTTTACGCAAGTGCCGGAACAAGAACTAGTCGAAATGGCTGCAGGGGGTCTTGATTATTCCATAAGGAAAAAACTGGATACCCAATATCTGAGAGACATGGCACAGTTGGCAGACAGAGTAAGGCAGATAGAAAGACTAAAAAATGAGAAATTTAGATCAAATAAAAACAAGAAGGAAAGAGTGGCCTATGTAGGAATAGTTCAAGATGATTACGACGAAAACGAACCAGTCATTTTCGACCAGCAAGAAATTGATCTTGCAGAATTAAAGCAAGGCCCTCCATATTCTTGTAAAGTTTTAGCCCCGTCGAATGGAAAAAGTCCAGTCGAAATGGAAAAGAATGACAGGTTCCCTAAAAGAACCTATACATTCGACATCACCAAGTGTGATGAGATATTTGATTTACTAGTCAAAGATGGTCAGTTAATAAAACCAGCAGGCACTAAAGAGCCTCCTATAGACCAACAGAAAAAGAGAGGTTTTTGCAAATACCATAATTTCTTGGGTCATAAAACTTCTCAATGTTACCTTTTCAGGGATCTTGTCCAAAATGCAATCCAAAATGGAAGGTTGAAGTTTGGAGACAAAGGCAAGCAGCAGATGAAGATTGACCCCAATCCCATGCAGATTGTGGAGGCAAATTATGCTGAGCCAGAAATGGTAAACGTGGTCGAAATGGAGATCATGGCAGAAGAAAATTCTGAAATGGTAGGAGTTACTGAAAGCTTCGACACCAACTTCACCATGATAGAAGCTGCTGAAGGTTTCGACACCCATGTCAATGTGGTGGAAGAAGGTGATAATTCTGCTGGCCAGGCTGAGGCAAAAGAAGTCAAAATTTCTGAAGACTTCGACAGTGAGAATGCCACTAAGACCACTGAAGGTTTCAACGGAAGAAATGCAGTCAAAGTGGGAAGAAGCTTCAACAAGAAAAACTGTGAAAGAGATGCTGAGCAAGGGGTGATCTGGGACACTTTGGGAGAGTCAAATGGGAAATTCGACTTCATGGTGAAATATTCAGCACCACCAAGCTCCGAAACAGATACCAACGAAATCAAACCCACAGGATGGGGAGATTCTTTCAAAAGGGATGACGAAGAGGAGGATAGCAAAACCCTCGCTGCCCAAACAGAGGTCACTGAAGGCCCTGACCAAGAGGAGATTAAAACACCAGGGACTGATGACAATTCCCTCACTGTCAAACAAATGAACAGTGATACCACCAAAAATGAAGAACATCCTGTCGAAAGGGTTGCACATTGCTGCAAATACATCTATAAGGGCTTACACCCAAAAGGCAATGTTAGTCAGTCAAAGGAGGACATCCCAGAGGAAATCATGCTAGTCGAAAAAATGAACAAATTGAAAATTACAACTGAACAGAGTGCTGGGATTCATATGGTGGAAATCACTCAAAAGGGAGGACCAGACATCGACAAGGGAAAGAAGCGTCAAGAGGAGCATCAGAAGCTGGTTTACCCAGAAGAGAACGAGAGTCTGGTTGAATTCATCCAGAGGTGTCAAAGGAAGAATGCAGAAGTCATGCTTTGCCCAAGATGCAGTGCTGTGTTCGACAAGAAAGCAGCTGATGACTTGGAAGCAGCAGAAAAGACCCAGAGGAAAAGAAATTGGGGAACAGTCCCACCAACCAGAAACGAAAGATTCGACCCAAGAAGAGGGGAGCATCACAGTCAAGGGGTCGGAGAAAGACGTTTCAACACTTACAAACCATCCAACAGGCCAAATGATGACAAATGGGTTCAGCCTATAAGGGATGTCCAAGGTCAGAAGAGATGGAAGAGTTTTGAAGTGAACAGGGGTCCTTCCATGGAAGTTAAAAAGGAGGCAAAGCCAAAATACGTCTCTGAAAACTACAAAGGGAAGAATCCTATGTCCAGATCCCAATGGAGAAGATTCCAAAGGCAGAAGAAAATTGAAAAGAAAACTGTAGAATACCAAAAGGTTGGGCAGAAGGAAGCTGAATCAAGCAAATGTGTGCAGATTACGAACAAGGGAATGCCCCTGGCAGAAAAAGAAATCATTCAGAAGAATAGATCTGGTGACACCACAGAGGTGCAGAAAACAAACAATAGAATGCCAGTGGACGAAGAAGTCACAGATGAATTTGGTTCAGAATCAGATGCTTCTTTCGACGTAACTTGCAATGTGGTTTCTGTACTGCCCAGAGACTTCGACAGGATAATGGAAGTCGAAGACGAAGAGGATGACATGATAGATGATAGCATAAGCTTGAAGCCTGTATGCTACTACATAATGAACAATGGCTGTGTCGAAGAGCAAAATGCCTTCTTCGAAAAGCCAGATGATGCAATGAAGGCTCACTTAAAGCCTCTCTTCATAAAAGGAAAGGTAGAAGGTGTAGGTGTCAACAAAATTCTGATAGATGGCGGAGCAGCTGTAAATTTAATTCCTCATTACATGATAAGGAGAATTGGAAAAGATGACTCCGACACTAAGCCTCACAATATGGTGTTGTCCAACTATGAAGGTAAAGTGGGAACAACACTGGGAGTAATACAATTGAACTTGACTGTAGGATCCATCACCAGGCCTACAATGTTTGTGGTGATAGCATCAAAAGCAAATTACAACTTGCTGTTGGGAAGAGAATGGATCCATGGGATTGGGGCTGTGCCATCCTCCATGCATCAAAGAATAGCAATCTGGAGGCCAGATGGGATTGTCGAAAACATTGAAGCAGATCAGAGTTACTTCACAGCTGATGTGAACAATATCACTAGTCGTAACTTCGACAAGAACCTAGCCCATATAGCACCATGCAATCCTGCGGCTTTCAACCTGACAGCTTCCGACAACGCTTACTGTTCCATGTACCTCCATCCTACACATGGTTTCCAGTGGGATAAAGAAATAATTGGGGAAACAAATTACACTTGGGGAACTGCCCATGTCAACCCAACTGGATGGGGAAGTGAATTCAGTGAAAATGACTGAAGTTTCAGCAATGGAAAGGATTTCGGCTTATATAGCCGAAAAACAACACAAAGCGGCCCTTGAGGCTGAAGTAAGAAATATGGCTGTCGAAGCCAGCACTCAGGTTGTCGAAGGACAACACCCTCAAGAAAATATTGAGGAGCAACATGCAAATCAGAGTTTTGAAGAAGACTCAAATGGTGAATGGCAGAACCAAAGACTTGATGCCATTTATGATGACGAACCTCTGGGGTTCGAAAAGGATCCAACCTCCACCAATATGAAAATGGTGGCACAGGATCCCTTAGAGGAGATTAATCTAGGACTGGGGGCAGAGAAAAGGCCCACTTACATCAGTGCCAAGTTGAATCCTCAACTCAGAATCGAAATAATCCAGCTGCTGAATGAGTTTAAAGACTGCTTCGCATGGGATTATGACGAAATGCCTGGTTTAGACAGAAGTTTGGTGGAATTGAAGTTGCCAATTCTGGAAGGGAAGAAGCCGATAAAACAGACCCCCAGACGCTTTGCACCTGAAATTCTGTCGAAGATCAAAGAAGAGGTCGAAAGACTTCTAAAATGCAAATTCATCCGTACAACAAGGTATGTCGAATGGATTGCTAATATTGTTCCTGTGATTAAGAAAAATGGCACACTAAGGGTGTGTATTGATTTTAGAGATCTAAACTCAGCCACCCCTAAGGATGAGTATCCTATGCCAGTAGCAGAAATGCTAGTAGATTCTGCAGCAGGCCATGAGTATTTAAGTATGCTTGATGGCTATTCTGGTTATAACCAGATTTTTATTGCTGAAGAAGACGTTCCAAAAACAGCTTTTCGTTGTCCAGGAGCAATAGGAACATATGAATGGGTAGTAATGCCCTTTGGTTTGAAAAATGCTGGAGCTACTTACCAAAGGGCTATGAATTCTATTTTTCACGATTTCATTGAAACGTTTATGCAAATTTATATAGATGACATTGTGATTAAATCTGCTTCAGGCTTCGACCATATTAACCATCTTCGACAGTCCTTTGAAAGGATGAGGAAGTTTGGTTTGAAAATGAATCCTCTTAAATGTGCTTTTGGTGTGCAGGCTGGGGATTTCTTAGGCTTTGTGGTCCACAAAAAGGGGATTGAAATCAATGAAAACAAAGCTAAAGCAATAATGGAAGCAAAAGCGCCATCGACAAAGAAGGAATTGCAGTCTCTACTAGGGAAAATCAACTTCCTCAGAAGATTTATCTCCAACCTTAGTGGAAAGACTCAGGCCTTCTCACCCTTGCTTCGACTGAAGAAAGAGGGTTTCACTTGGGGGCAAGAGCAACAAGCTGCTTTCGACAAGATCAAGGAGTATTTGGCAAATCCCCCAGTCCTAATATCTCCTTGCCGAAAAAGAAGCATGAGGCTCTACATATCAGCATCTGACAGAACATTAGGAAGTATGCTTTGTCAAGAAGATGAACATGGCGTCGAAAGAGCCATTTACTATCTCAGCAGGGTCTTGAATGATGCTGAAACTAGGTATAGCATGATAGAGAAATTATGTTTATGTGTATATTTCTCTTGTATGAAATTAAAGCATTATATAAAACCCGTCGATGTACATATATCTTCTCATTTCGACGTAATAAAGCATATGTTGTCTAAGTCTATTTTACATAGTCGAATTGGAAAATGGGCTTTAGCCTTAACTGAATATTCTTTAAAATATATGCCTCTAAAAGCTGTTAAAGGGCAAGTAGTTGCTGACTTTATAGCTGACCACTCCATACTTGGAGAGGAGACAAATTATGTCGGAAAAGAGCCTTGGAGGTTATATTTTGATGGTTCCAGTCATAAAAATGGAACAGGTGTTGGGGTGTTAATTATTTCTCCCAATAAAGTTCCAACAAAGTTCAAGTACAAAATAGAAGAATTCTGTTCAAACAATGAGGCAGAATATGAAGCCTTAATTGTTGGACTTGAAATCTTGTTGGAACTGGGGGCAACAGAGGTCGAAATAATGGGTGACTCTGAATTGGTGATAAAACAATTGACGAAAGAGTACAAATGTATCAAAGAAAATTTGATCATGTACTTTGTGATAGCCAACAGACTCCTCAAGAGATTCGACAGTGTAGTTTTTAGACACATCCCCAGATTAGAAAATCAGGAAGCAAATGACTTGGCCCAGCTGGCTTCAGGGTATAAAGTGTCGAAAGAAAATCTGTTGAAGTTTGTCGAAGTGAGAGGAAAAGTTTTATCTACTAAGCTGTCCCCATCTGATTTGGACACAATAAGATTGGGATATGGTGATCAAGAAAACTTTGAGATTTTCAATGTGGGTAATCTAGAGGATGGAGATTGGAGAAAACCCATTAAAGATTATTTGCAAAATCCAAATCAAACAGTCGAAAGGAAGATAAAGTACAGAGCCTTAAGTTATGTGCTCTTTGGAAATGAACTGTTTAAAAAGACTGCAGAAGGAGTTCTACTAAAATGCCTTGGAGAGACTGAAGCATACATAGCTTTGTCGAATGTACACAGTGGTGCATGTGGTGCCCACCAAGCAGGACATAAAATGAAATGGCTATTATTTCGACAAGGAATGTATTGGCCAACCATGTTGAAAGATTGTGTCGAATTCGCAAAGGGTTGTCAGGAATGTCAAATCCATGCAGGCATACCTCATGTGCCAGCAAGTGAGTTACATTCTATTATAAAGCCTTGGCCATTCAGAGGTTGGGCTTTAGATTTGATTGGTGAGATTCGACCAGCTTCTTCAAAAGGGCAGAAGTACATTTTAGTAGGAGTAGACTATGTCACTAAATGGATTGAAGCCATACCTTTGACAAATGTAGATCAGGAAGCAGTCATAGATTTCATCCAGAAACACATAGTGTATAGATTTGGAATACCAGAGACTATAACCACTGATCAAGGATCTGTGTTTACTGGCAGAAATATGCAAGCATTTGCAAGAGAGACAGGTTTTAAGTTGTTGACTTCGACACCTTATTATGCCCAAGCAAATGGCCAGGTCGAAGCAGCCAACAAAGTGGTGATAAACCTGATAAAGAAACATGTGGGTAAAAAACCCAGAAATTGGCATAAGACCCTGGATCGAATCCTTTGGGCTTGTCGAACCTCTCCTAAGGAAGCAACTAACTCCACCCCATTTAAATTAACCTATGGACATGATGCAGTATTGCCTGTCGAAATCTGTTTACAGTCAATACGAATTCAAAGACATCATGAGATTCCATCTGAAATCTATTGGAGTATGATGATGGATGAATTGGTTGATTTAGACGAAGAAAGGTTGCGTGCTTTAGAATTAATAAGAAGGCAGAAAGAGAGAGTTGAAAAGTTTTATAACAAAAAAGTAAAATTCAAAGCCTTTTTAGTAAATGATTTAGTCTGGAAAGTGATCTTGCCCATGGAGAAGAAAGACAGAGTGATGGGAAAATGGTCCCCTAAGTGGGAAGGACCTTTCAAAATTTTAAGAGTTTTTTCCAATGGTGCATACGAAGTCGAAGAAATAGAAAAAGATAGAAGAGTGATGAAAATAAATGGGAAGTACTTAAAAAAGTATAAACCAACACTGCACGAAATAAAAATAAGAACAAACTAAATTACAAAGGTCACTTCGACAGCAAAAGACATTTCTCCTTTGATAGTCGAAAATATCTTTGCTGGGGGGCAATTTGTAAACCCATAATTTCGACAAGATTAAAATTCAGGCTTTAAGGTCATCTTTGTCGAAGGATAGCATCAGGAGGAGAATCCAAGAATTACTGACAAGGTTTTAAAGTTTCATTGTTTCGACAGAAATAGATATAATGTTCTGGCAGAATAGTTTGGAGAGTGTGTGACTGAGGGCTTCGACAGAAGAAGTTTGTTAAAAAAAGATAAGGTTTGGTAAGTGCTGAAGAGTTTTTCTCCTTTAAAAGGGTTTCGACAGTTTTGAAGAGTTACAAGGTTTCGTCACCAAGGAAGAGATTCAAATTCAAAGGTTGTAACCTTTGGCAGTTGGACACATGGAGGTTTCAGAGAAGAAATTTACATGCAGGCTGACACTTGTCGTTTAGTTATAGCTTTTCCGTTCTAAGCAGTTATTTTGTTTGTGTATAAATAGGATAGTTTGTGGTTAGAATGTGTGTGTGAAAATTTGTACAAAATTCCTGTAAAAGCTCTAAGTACCCAGTGTGAGAGAAAATGAGCCTAGTATTTGGAACAATGTACGTTTAAACACCAGTTATATTTCAAAGTCATTTTAAATTACTTGTTTATTCTTCAAGTTCATTACTTGTTTATTCTTCAAGTCCATGTCATTTTAAATTTCATTTACTTTTTTGCAAGTTTTTAGCCTTTCGACATTTCTTTGTTCTTGTTTAAACTTTTAACCTTATTTCATCTTTAAGTTCAAACTTTCGTTACTTGCAAAATCAAAGTCCTTAATACTTTGACAATATTGATAAAACAAACCGCAAATTAGTCACCAAAAGTCTAAGAGTATTTCGACAGAACCAAATGCACATGTATCCCAGGACTTGTATGGTTGGTCCTGCAAGTAACCCAACTTTCTGAAGAAATTGGTTAACCAGAGGTTGTTCGCCAGAAAACACAGCGAACAGCGCGACAACTGATCAATGAGCTAGGCCCTCCACGACGGAGAGATGGATTGGGCCGACCCCGTGTGATGAGCGGGACAGAGCAATATATATATATATATATATATATATATATATATATATATATATATATATATATATATATATATATATATATATATATATATATATATATATATATATATATATATATATATATATATATATATATATATATATATATATATATATATATATATATATATATATATATATATATATATATATATATATATATATATATATATATATATATATATATATATATATATATATATATATATATATATATATATATATATATATATATATATATATATATATATATATATATATATATATATATATATATATATATATATATATATATATATATATATATATATATATATATATATATATATATATATATATATATATATATATATATATATATATATATATATATATATATATATATATATATATATATATATATATATATATATATATATATATATATATAAGAATCTTAATCGGTTGAGTAAGTAAATAAAATAATTAATTATATTTAATAATTAATTATTTAATTGAATATGTGCTTAAATATAAGTGGATGTCAAGATAATCCATTTCGAAATAATGAGAATTCTAAATGATTATCATTCTATATATAGACTATGATCACAAATATATCATCCTATAAGAAGATTATCTCTTTTTATCCCCATTCGAAGAGTTTTCAAGACATTACGAGTACCGGTTGAGAAAAATCCACAAGCCAACCAGTGTCAAACACTTGTCTGTACACTTTTGTATTTTAGAATTATCGTTGCGATTATCTAAAAATCTTTCTCATTATATTCGTTAAGGTATTCCTATAATCATTAATATCAAAATTTCATAGATCCTAAGGTTTGTGTCAATGGGGAGACGCCTAAGCGCTCCCAGCGTGATGAGTGATCAGTGCATATTTATGCACTTTCTCCTATATTTTTACTCAGGCATATCTTTACTTTATCTTGATTATTTTTATATTTTATTTTGTTTTTATATTTTATTTTATTTTTGGCTTAATTTGATTTCCGCACTTATTTTTCAGCTTTAGCAGTCTGCACGGAAACGATCATAACTGGAGTTCCGGAAATCCGTTTGAGGCGTTCTAAAAATCACCAGAAAGCTAAGAAAGAGAGCTACGACTTTCGTGTTGGAGTCGAAGTCAGATTCGGAGCCCAAAATTCCAGAATTCCGTTTGAAGTTACTGCATTAGAATTTTATTTTAGTGTTGGGTCATGTATTGGGCATGGGTTATGTTTTCGACCCAGTTGGGTTATGACCCGAATTTGCTTTCTTTTTAAAGGAAAAATACTTGTGTTACTGTTCACCTAGTTACATTTTCACGAAAAATACATTCGGAGCTTTGAGAGAAGCATGGAGATCTAATTCCTTAGAGTCATTCTGCTGTAATCGCGTTCCAACGCTTTGAGGTTTTTACTTTATCAATGTAATTCGTTTCTCTTTAAACACTATTCTATGATTTGCTTTTGCTTAATCTGTTAGTTTATAGAATTGTTTTGATTAAATTCGTATGATTGCATCCTTAGCTTTTATTCGTCGTTACGTTGCTTTGTCGTTAATTCGCGTTTATAATTCGTGTTTGCTTAATTCACGAAAACTTAATCCGTTTGCTTAATTTGGAATATAGGATTGTTAATCTAGTTTATGTCTTTTGCGCTTGTTAATTGACATAGAATCGATAGAGATCGAAATCGCTTAGGAAATTGGTAAGGTAGAAACCCGTGATAAGCCGTAACCAAAAAACAGTAGATTGACTTATTTTGATAATCACTTATTTTAACCGCTTAATTGCATTTTCTTTATTTATCCGATCAGAAACCAAACCAACTCCCCCTCTATTCGAATTTGGTAGATTAATCACATAAAACAATCCTTGAGACGATATCTGAGTTGAATTGTCGCTGTATTACGTTTTCATCAAAAACACTCGTTGTGATCCGCGCGCGACAACTGATCAATGAGCTAGGCCCTCCACGACGGAGAGATGGATTGGGCCGACCCCGTCTGATGAGCGGGACAGAGCAATATATATATATATATATATATATATATATATATATATATATATATATATATATATATATATATATATATATATATATATATATATATATATATATATATATATATATATATATATATATATATATATATATATATATATATATATATATATATATAATATATATATATATATATATATATATAATATATATATATATATATATATATATATATATATATATATATATATATATATATATATATATATATATATATATATATATATATATATATATATATAAGAATCTTAATCGGTTGAGTAAGTAAATAAAATAATTAATTATATTTAATAATTAATTATTTAATTGAATATGTGCTTAAATATAAGTGGATGTCAAGATAATCCATTTCGAAATAATGAGAATTCTAAATGATTATCATTCTTATATATAGGTTATGATCTCAAATATATCCTCCTATAAGAAGATTATCTCTTTTTATCCCCATTCGAAGAGTTTTCAAGACATTACGAGTAACGGTTGAGAAAAATCCACAAGCCAACCAGTGTCAAACACTTGTCTTTACACTTTTGTATTTTAGAATTATCGTTGTCATTGTCTAAAAATCTTTCTCATTATATTCGTTAAGGTATTCCTATAATCATTAATATCAAAATTTCATAGATCCTAAGGTTTGTGTCAATGGGGAGACGCTTAAGCGCTCCCAGCGTGATGAGTGATCAGTGCATAATTTATGCACTTTCTCCTATATTTTTACTCAGGCATATCTTTACTTTATCTTGATTATTTTTATATTTTATTTTTGTTTTTATATTTTATTTTATTTTTGGCTTAATTTGATTTCCGCACTTATTTTTCAGCTTTAGCAGTCTGCACGGAAACGATCATAACTGGAGTTCCGGAAATCCATTTGAGGCGTTCTAAAATCGCCGGAAAGCTAAGAAAGAGAGCTACGACTTTCGTGTTGGAGTCGAAGTCAGATTCGGAGTCCAAAATTCCAGAATTCCGTTTGAAGTTACTGCATTAGAATTTTATTTTTAGTGTTGGGTCATGTATTGGGCATGGGTTATGTTTTCGACCCAGTTGGGTATGACCCGAATTTGCTTTCTTTTTAAAGGAAAAATACTTGTGTTACTGTTCACCAAGTTACATTTCACGAAAAATACATCGGAGCTTTGAGAGAAGCATGGAGAGCTAATTCCTTAGAGTCATTCTACTGTAATCGCGTTCCAACGCTTTGAGGTTTTTTACTTTATCAATGTAATTCTTTTCTCTTTAAACACTATTCTATGAATTGCTTTTGCTTAATCTGTTAGTTTATAGAATTGTTTGATTAAATTCGTATGATTGCATCCTTAGCTTTTATTCGTCGTTACGTCGCTTTGTCGTTAATTCGCGTTTATAATTCGTGTTTGCTTAATTCACGAAAACTTAATCCGTTTGCTTAATTTGATATAGGATTGTTAATCTAGTTTATGTCTTTTGCGCTTGTTAATTGACATAGGAATCGAATAGAGATCAAAATCGCTTAGGAAATTGTAAGGTAGAAACCCGTGATAAGCCGAACCGAAAACAGTAGATTGACTTATTTTGATAATCACTTATTTTAACCGCTAATTGCATTTTCTTATTTATCCGATCAGAAACCAAACCAACTCCCCCTACATTTCGAATTTGGTAAATTAATCACATAAAAGAATCCTTGAGACGATATCCGAGTTGAATTGTCGCTGTATTACGTTTTCATCAAAAAACACTCGTTTTGATCCGCGCGCGACAACTGATCAATGAGCTAGGCCCTCCACGACGGAGAGATGGATTGGGCCGACCCCGTGTGATGAGCGGGACAGAGCAATATATATATATATATATATATATATATATATATATATATATATATATATATATATATATATATATATATATATATATATATATATATATATATATATAATATATATATATATATATATATATATATATATATATATATATATAATATATATATATATATATATATATATATATATATATATATATATATATATATATATTATATATATATATAAAAGAATCTAATCGGTTGAGTAAGTAATAAAATAATTAATTATATTTAATAATTAATTATTTAATTGAATATGTGCTTAAATATAAGTGGATGTCAAGATAATCCATTTCGAAATAATGAGAATTCTAAATGATTATCATTCTATATATAGACTATGATCACAATATATCATCCTATAAGAAAGATATCTCTTTTTATCCCCATTCGAAGAGTTTTCAAGACATTACGAGTACCGGTTGAGAAAAATCCACAAGCCAACCAGTGTCAAACACTTGTCTGTACACTTTTGTATTTTAGAATTATCGTTGCCATTATCTAAAAATCTTTCTCATTATATTCGTTAAGGTATTCCTATAATCATTAATATCAAAATTGTCATAGATCCTAAGGTTTGTGTCCATGGGGAGACGCTTAAGCGCTCCCAGCGTGATGAGTGATCAGTGCATATTTATGCACTTTCTCCTATATTTTTACTTAGGCATTTCTTTACTTTATCTTGATTATTTTTATGTTTTATTTTGTTTTTATATTTTATTTTATATTTGGCTTAATTTGATTTTCCGCACTTATTTTTCAGCTTCAGCAGTCTGCACGGAAACGATCATACTGGAGTTCCGGAAATCCGTTTGAGGCGTTCTAAAAATCGCCGAAAGCTAAGAGAGAGAGCTACGACTATCGTGTTGGAGTCGAAGTCAGAATCGGAGCCCAAATTCCAGAATTCCGTTTGAAGTTACTTCATTAGAATTTGATTTTAGCGTTGGGTCATGTATTGGGCCTGGGTTATGTTTTCGACCCAGTCGGGTTATGACCCGAACTTGCTTTCTTTTTAATGGAAAAATACTCATGTTACTGTTCACCTAGTTACATTTTCACGAAAAATACATTCGGGAGCTTTGAGAGAACCATGGAGAGCTAATTCCTTAGAGTCATTCTCTGTAATCACGTTCCAACGCTTTGAGGTTTATACTTTATCAATCTAATTCGTTTCTCTTTAAACACTATTCTATGATTTGCTTTTGCTTAATCTGTAGTTTATATAATTGTTTTGATTAACTTCGTATGATTGCATCCTTAGCTTTTATTCGTCGTTACGTCGCTTTATCGTTAATTCGCGTTTATAATTCGTGTTTGCTTAATTCACGAAAACTTAATCCGTTTGCTTAATTTGAAATATAGGATTCTTAATCTAGTTTATGTCTTTTGCTAGTTTATGTCTTTTGCGCTTGTTAATTGACATAGGAATCGAATAGAGATCGAAATCCCTTAGGAAATTGGTAAGGTAGAAACCCGTGATAAGCCGTAACCAAAAACAGTAGATTGACTTATTTTGATAATCACTTATTTTAACCGCTTAATTGCATTTTCTTTATTTATCCGATCAGAAACCAAACCAACTCCCCCTCCATTTCGAATTTGGTAGATTAATCACATAAAACAATCCTTGAGACGATATCCGAGTTGAATTGTCGCTGTATTACGTTTTCATCAAAAACACTCGTTTTGATCCGCGAGCGACACCTGATCAATGAGCTAGGCCCTCCACGACGGAGAGATGGATTGGGCCGACCCCGTGTGATGAGCGGGACAGAGCAATATATATATATATATATATATATATATATATATATATATATATATATATATATATATATATATATATATATATATATATATATATATATATATATATATATATATATATATATATATATATATATATATATATATATATATATATATATATATATATATATATATATATATATATATATTTATATATATATATATATATATATATATATATTATATATATATATATATATATAAGA
This sequence comes from Lathyrus sativus, assembly GCA_963859935.3. NCBI lineage: Eukaryota > Viridiplantae > Streptophyta > Magnoliopsida > Fabales > Fabaceae > Lathyrus > Lathyrus sativus. The sequence goes on along the minus strand of CAWUDS030005356.1, from coordinate 282 downwards.
ATCTTAATCGGTTGAGTAAGTAAATAAAATAATTAATTATATTTAATAATTAATTATTTAATTGAATATGTGCTTAAATATAAGTGGATGTCAAGATAATCCATTTCGAAATAATAGGACTTCTAAATGATTATCATTCTATATATAGGCTATGATCTCAAATATATCGTCCTATAAGAAGATTTTCTCTTTTTATCCCCATTCGAAGAGTTTTCAAGACATTACGAGTACCGGTTGAGAAAAATCCACAAGCCAACCAGTGTCAAACACTTGTCTGTACAC
>CAWUDS030005355.1:0-55782 GCA_963859935.3 Lathyrus sativus | reverse complement strand
GACAACATGATAGCGGATGGCTATGATCCCCAGAACTTTCATCATCATCTCCAAAACATGAGATCAAAACGTTGTAACCAACATTAAGTTGTGATTGCATTGTCGCTGAGCTGCAAACGAACCAGCCAGGGTTTGGGCTTCGGCGAAGAAACGATGGCGCAGCGGAAAGAGACTTGGGGATGAAGGCGGACGGGAGTGAATCAGATATGGAGGGTTTTATAGCTGTGAAGGATAAGAGGGTTTCGCGGTAGTCAGGAGTTTTCGAGGACAGTGATGAAGGTATGATTGGAGAGGATGATGGTGATAATGGATTTCGTCGAGTTTGGGGGAAGGTTGCGGCGGATTGAATTTTCTAGGGTTAATGAACAGTGCTTTCAATTTAGGTTTTCTTTAGAAAAGGGGCGTCGTTTTTTGATCCGATGAACAGTAGATTCCCCCCCTCTGAATTATCTTCCCCCTTTCCTTATAGTGTGTTGAACCCAAAACCCTAATGGGCCCTTGAATATGGGCCTTCCATCCTCTAAAAATCTGATCCTTTTTTTTATTTTTTATATTAATAAAACCAAATGTTATTGATACAAATTAAATAAATACACTACTAATTAACATAATTTAATTAATAAATAAACATTAACAATAACTATTAAATAAATATCCAAATATATAAAATAAACTAAAATTTATAAAAAACAAAAATAATTATTAAAATGTTATTAGTAACACTTAAAGGAAAACAAAATTTAAGAAAGTAATATTCACAAAATTAAGTTTAAGCCACGTGTCACCTTTTAATTGATCAAAAAGATAAAGTTCTGAAAAACCAACCAATTGCGAGCAGACACGTGTCTAAAAGGCATGAAACGATAAATGCAAAAATATTTACAAAAGGGTAGGACAAATTTAGGGTATGACAGATGCCCCTATCTAATCGGCTTAAACCTAGTAAAATGAACTGCATTAGCAGTCATATTCCTGAGGTAGAAGTCAATTAGATATGAAGAAGACCCTGAATTTGTCCGAAAGAAAAAGAGATGCTTGAGAGTTGAAAAATGCTGGATGAGGTAAGCCTCTGGGCAAACTGTAAATAATAGGCAAAAGGTCGTCATCACCAAAAGGATGATGGAATGAAACACACACGGCCACCACCACTAAAAGGATGGCAAAGCAAAACATAATCAAAATATCGCGCAATCTGACATCGACGAAATACCAGACCTACCACCAAAAGGATGGTAGAGCGAAACACAAACAAAACATCGCGCAATCTGACATCGACGAAATGCCAGACCCACCACCAAAAGGATGATGGAGCGAAAACACAAACAAAACATCGCGCAATCTGATATCGACGAAATACCAGACCCACCAACAAAAGGATGGTAGAGCAAAAACACAAACAAAATATCGCGCAATCTGACATCGACGAAATGCCAGACCTACCACCAAAAGGATGGTAGAGCGAAAACACAAACAAAACAATGCGCAATCTGATATCGACGAAATACCAGACTCACCACCAAAAGGATGATGGAGCGAAAACATAAACAAAACATCGCACAATTTGATATCGACGAAATACCAGACCCACCACCAAAAGGATGGTAGAGCGAAAACACAAACAAAACAATGCGCAATCTGATATCGACGAAATACCAGACCCACCACCAAAAGGATGATGGAGCGAAAACATAAACAAAACATCGCACAATCTGATATCGACGAAATACCAGACCCACCACCAAAAGGATGATGGAGCAAAAACATAAACAAAACAATGCGCAATCGGACATCGACGAAATACCAGACTTACCACCAAAAGGATGGTAGAGCGAAAACACAAACAAAATATCGCGCAATCTGACATCGACGAAATGCCAGACCCACCACCAAAAGGATGATGGAGCGAAAACATAAACAAAACATTGCGCAATCTGACATCGACGAAATGCCAGACCTACCACCAAAAGGATGGTAGAGCGAAAACACAAACAAAACAATGCACAATCTGACATCGACGAAATGCCAGATCCACCACCAAAAGGATGATGGAGCGAAAACATAAACAAAATATCGCGCAATCTGACATCGACGAAATGCCAGACCCACCACCAAAAGGATGATGGAGCGAAAACATAAACAAAACATCGCGCAATCTGACATCGACGAAATGCCAGACCCACCACCAAAAGGATGATGGAGCGAAAACACAAACAAAACATCGCGCAATCTGACATCGACGAAATGCCAGACCCACCACCAAAAGGATGATGGAGCGAAAACACAAACAAAACATTGCGCAATCTGACATCGACGAAATGCCAGACCTACCACCAAAAGGATGACAGAGCGAAAACACAAACAAAATATCGCGCAATCTGACATCGACGAAATTCCAGACCCACCACCAAAAGGATGATAAGCAAAAACACAAACAAAACATCGCGTAATCTGACATCGACGAAATGCCAGACCTACCACCAAAAGGATGGTAGAGCGAAAACATAAACAAAACATCGCGCAATCTGACATCGACGAAATGCCTGACCTACCACCAAAAGGATGGTAGAGCGAAAACACAAACAAAATATCGCATAATCTGACATCGACGAAATGCCAGACCCACCACCAAAAGGATGATGGAGCGAAAACATAAACAAAACATCGCGCAATCTAACATCGACGAAATGCCAGACCCACCACCAAAAGGATGATGGAGCGAAACTCACACGCACAGGTCGCTATCACCAAAAGGATGATAGACGACACAGATTTGAAGTTTACCAACATCAAAAGGATGCAGGCTAGGGTGAACTGACGAAGTTCGACTATCACCAAAAGGATGATAGTAAGGCAATTGACAACGGTCACGCTTGCTGGGTACAATTTACTGGGGAACCCCCAAGAGGAAAATTGAATTGAAATGAGTCAACGGGGTACGCCCACCGTCTTTGTTTGGAGATCATAGTTTTGCTGAAACGATTTCATGGTTACGCCCATGAACTCTGAAGAGGATGCCACTGACTGGGCTGAATTTGTCTTGATGTCTTGGTTTGCTCAACAAAAGGTTGAATAACTTCATGAGGAACGCTCATGGTTTTGCTGAAGATGCCCCTGCTCGGGCTGGATCTTGCTTTGAACTTCTTGGATTTGCCCAACAAAAGGTTGAACAACTTCGTGGGGAAGGCTCACGGTCTTGAATGGTATGCCCCTGGCTGGGATGTATATTAACTTGAAGATCTGATCAACCACGAGGTTGAAATACGTCGTGGGAGACGCCCATGGTCTTGAAAAAAGATGCCCCTGACTGGGCTGAATTTTGCTTTGAATACTTTGAAATTTTGTGGGAGAAACTCACAATTGCAGAAGATTGCCCACGACTGGGCTGATGATTGCTTTGAAGCTCTTGAAAATCGTGGGAGAAATCCACGACCTTTGTGGAGGATGCCCCTGACCGGGCTGATGATGGTATTGGAAATCTTCAAGATTGATCCTGGACCTTGACTTGCATGTATGAATGCTGGATGTAAAATGATGTTCCATAACGGATGGAAGTGCAAATGCAAATGCTGACAAGCGGAGATGCAAGAGCTTGGGGAAGTATGGTATGATTGGAGTATGCATATGTTGCAAGATGCGTATGAAGTCGAGTGCAATGGGTATGATGTAGATAATGCAGACGGCTAATGTAGAAATGCAGAGAGACGTCTGCATGGTGGATTTTTAGTAGTTGCCCATGCAGATTGGACTTCGGGTGGTGGGAGGGATTGACTTCCTCAACACGCAGTTCGTTAAAGACGCCATGATTGACACAAGCGAAGATACTCTATATGCCCCAAGTCTGGGTACTTGGTGATTTGTCGTGAATTTACTTCAGAGAAGGTTGCAGCCCTGCCTGATGATTAGGGTAACTTGGTCATGCCCCAGTCTGAATATGGTAATAATATGCCCCTGCTCGAGCTGTTGAGTGATTTGCCCCAGCCTGTGGGTTCTGAGGTAGTCTCGCTTTGTGCCAATCGCTGTAAGTCAAGTTCCTCCTTGATCGCTCCTTGCTAGAGTGTCTTTGAATACCTAACACTGATTTGCAATTAAAATTGTACATTCATAAATGGTAATATTAATGCAAAGTTCAATGTAAGTTTTGAAAAAGTGTTATTTATTGAGAGTGTCGTGGTAGTGAAACGAATGGACCATTAGCCCAGACGTAGTGCTAATTTTTATTAGTATAAAAGGTGTTGCAAGAATAGTGACACCAATGTTGATGATTTGCAATCATGTGAGGAGTCAGGTTACGCAACCTTGCGATAATATGCTTTCAGAATAAACCTCGCCTCAATTAGGTCTTTCGAGGGTTGTAACGTGGTCTGGTTCACGGTTATGAAACAAAGGATATTAGGCTCAAAGTATGATTTGTACCCACCCCTTCTTCTTAATGATCTCCAGTCCTACGATCAGTTAATTCTACACTTGTCTTGACGATATAAACTTGATGGTGCAAGATTTGCTCGACGCGACAATCACTTTATTTTGGCTTTGATGAATGTCAGTGCCTTTTTGATTTGGGTGGCCACTGAATATTATTTTGTTTTTTGTTGAGTGTTTCGGGGTCCTCTTTTGCTTTTGTTTTGATCCCTAACTTTTGCATGGATTGACTTTGCTTGTCAGATCCATCGGGATTGCCTTGATTTTGCCTAAGTCTCCTTTCGAGGTGTTCGACTTAACAGGCTTTTGATTTTTTTGGATTTGTGACTACCATGTCGTGGGTCTTTGATGGACAACCGTCTTTTAGATATTGATTCGAATACGGGATCGGATTAACTGAACTCTACCTTGCCCCAGGTTGAGTGTAAGGTTTGAATATTCGAAGGAAACTGCTACTTCTAGGCTCGAAGTGGTTTACTAGGGACTAACTCCTTATATCTCCAGTGTTTGGGGAATTGAAGCAATTCCTGTACATCATTGACGAGATTCGGTCTGAAAGCATATGAGTTCGCAATTATGGGTATCTCGTTTTCATCATCCTCCCTCAAATCATGCTAAACAACAGTGGATAGAGTGAAGTGGATAAATGTGTCGGTGATAAGTGAAAAATGAGTGAATACGACATAACTAATTCAAAACATGCATAGACGATACATTAATGAAAACCAAATACGAATGGCAATTGTTCAAAGCATACAATACTTAAATAAACAAAGACAAAACATAAGAAATGCGAAATATGAAATGGCAGCATGACGGCCTTTTCAGAGAACGAACTTGACTGGACTTGATATGATGTTAGCACTAGTTGGCTGGCGGCATCGGGTCGTTGATGGCACTGAGATACTTCCCATCAAAGGTGAGAGCTTCCTTGTCAATCAGGTCTTGAATTTTGTGCTTGAGAAACCTGCAGTTCTCAATGTCGTGACCTGGAGCGCCCTTATGGAACTCACAATGAGCATTCGCGTCATAATCAGCAGGAAGGACAGTTGGGGAGCTAGATCTCTTGGGACGATAGCCCTTTGTTCCATTAATTGAGCAAAGATATCTGCATATGTCATTGGAAGACTATCAAATACTCTTTCTGGCTTCCATGTTCTGTGTTGATTTTGCTGACGCGGTCGTTGAACGGTCTGCTGTTCTGACTCCTTTCCAGTTATGGAGAGGGCTTCGAAGATCTGATCCATCTTTCTGTTGAGGGATTCCAGCTCCTTCCTGATAGCAATTTGCTCTTGCCGAATCTACTCCATTGATCGTCTGGTATTGGCTCTAATTGCGTACTGGTGTCGGGGAATCAACTTGATTTACTGGAGAGGAAGGAACGAATACATAAGATTCTGTTGGAGGACTGGAAATACAAAATGCACAACATATGAAATGCAATGCGAATGATATGCAAGATGCAATGCAAGATACAAGATCCAGGATCCCAAGATCATAGTTCGAACGGTTCCTGAAGCCAGTAACTGTAATAGATAGGTAACCAATACTCCTGCTCAAAGAACATGGATAGATACGACCTATACGGGAAGATCTAGACATTCTACCCATAAACCCACTTACGGGATGGTTTCTACGTTTGGTTCCCAAGATCACAGACACTAATCGTATTAGCGTCACGCAACAGGCTGGCTGTATTATGACGATAATGACGATAAGGTCTCTCCTGAGTGGGGTCCTCGTGCTAGGCGCACAAGAAGCGAGTCCTTGGAGACTAACATTACACGACCACCAATATCGGAACTGGTGCTAACAAAAGGTTCCCAGAATCACGGACCCTTCATTAATCAAGACGTGCAACAGGATAGCTGTATTACAACAAGATCTACGAATAGGTCTCCTCTGGAGGAGCTTTCATGCTAGGCCCACAAGGAGCAAGTCCTCGGAGACTAACACTACTCGACTACCAATTCTAAACTAAGTGTTCTCTCTGCTTTTACCAAAGCTCGGGCGTAGAGCCTTACTCATGATGTCATCCAAGAACCAACAGGCGACAGAGCACAAATAAAATCTACAAGAGAACAAATACAAAAAGAAAACAAATAAAAACAAACGCTCCTCACAAACCAAAAGATAGGCTCGACTCTCTCTTTGCATGGAGCAAAAAACATCCCCAGCAGAGTCGCCACCTGTCGCACCTCAAAAATTCATTCGAACATACGACCCTCGCGCAAAAGGCGCGGAAATGCAGTTCGACAGAGTCGCCACCGAACTTTATTTTTCTCGAATAAACGGGAGAGGAAAATATCGAGAAAACCTCCAAAAACAAAAGGATAGGAACAGGGTTGTCGTAACCAAGTTCCGGGTTCGGGAGTCGGTTACGTGAGGGGAAGGTATTAGCACCCCTCACGTCCGTCGCACTCGACGGGAACCTCTTAAGGTAATTGTGGGGAGTGTTGTCTAGGTTTACTGGTTTTCTTCTCGTTGATAAAGGTAGAATTGGTAGGATAAAATGTTAAAGACGCTAAGGAGAGATGGGTGATTAGAGGATAGGGTTCTCGCCAAGGATTGGGGCCCTTGTGCCTACGTATGCTCATTCGGACGAGAATGAGGAATCAGAGCGTCGTAGTTCGACTACGGGAAAGGATTGGGTGGAATAATGGAAGAAGATAGAAGTGTGGAATAGGGGAGAAAATGGGAAATGTGCTCGCCAAGATCATCGCAATCTTGTGCCTACGTATCTTACATTCGGACGAGAATGAAGAATCAGAGCAATCGTAGTTCGTGGTAACAACCACGAAAGATGAGGTCGAATAATTTGGAAGTTTGGGAAAGAGACGAAAGAGTGACCGATAAGCAACCCAAGAGCACGCCTCGAGAGCTTGTCAGTCAAGAATTCAAGGAATGCGAGACTCCAAGAACTCAGTTCTTTCGGGAATTGACTGAATAAATTGAAGGTAAAGAGTTGGATGTTTTGAAAACGAAAGAACGAATTAATAACAACTCAAGGGCGCGCCTCGAGAGTTACTCATTCAAATATTTAAAGAATGCTAGATTCTAAGAATATCTCTCTTTTGTAAGTTTTTAAGAATGTTTGTGAAAGGATCGAATCGAAGAATAGCATGCGAGGCCAAAAGGAAGTTGTTTTGAACTGGCTCGACGACGTGTCGAGGATTTGATCGAAGATGGAACCGACTTGACGACGTGTCAAGTGTTAAGGTTGTGAGAAATGATATTAGTCCCTGAGGGTGCTCCTAATATCGAGACCACGAGGAGTTGTGAAGGAAGTGTGGGTTGCGAATGCGGACGAGCATTCGACTTAGGAGAATGTTTAAAAATGATTGAATTCGAGAGGTTGAGTGAATAACAACTCAAAGGGCGTGCTTCGAGAATTATTCACTCGAAGACACAAGGAATGCTAGACTCCAAGTGCCTTTTTCTTTCGGGGTTTTTGATCAAAAGACGTTGAGAATATGCTTGAGAAAATCAAAAGATTGAATGAACAACAACTCAAGAGCGAGTCTCGAGAGTTGCTCATTCGAAGATCCAAGAAATGCTAGATTTCAAGAATCTCCCTCTTTTGGAGTTTTAATCGATAAAATAAGTTGAGAGAAAGTTCTGAAGGTAATTTGAAATGAAATTAGGGGGCATGAAAAAACGTCTACGGCACAAGAGGTGAGAATAGGAGAAATGACGATTATTTAATAAATGAGACGTTGGCCTCACAATCAACTAATCGGGGTATTATCGAGATGCTAGATCTTGACAACACCTTTTCATTCGAAAAAAAGGTTTGGATGAACAACGGACATATCACACGGAATGCTTGATTCCTATGATATGTCTTTTCCAAATAGCGTACTAAAATGAAAAGTCGAACGACATATTATTTGAGGTGTACACCTCCATAATGTTCGTCCAAAAATCCAAGAAGTGCTAGACTTCAAGAATTTAGTTTGCTTTGAAAAAGTACTCACGGTGAGTCGAGGTTTTAATTTTAAATTTTAAGCGTGTGCACTAGCAAAGTGGGCTAGTCTTCTAAGTGACCAATTAGAAATAATTGATCAAATAGGTATCACAGTAAGAAAGCCCAGGATTAAGCTTTAAAATGTTGTGTATGGTGATCAAAGGTCGATGGCGAGTCCTTGAAAGCACTCGACTTACATGGGTGAAAAATGACTCGATAAATCGAGAGTTTATTATTTTAAAAATGATTCTAAAGCATTAAAGCATAAGTGAGAAAATAGTTATTACATTTGAGGGAGTTGGGATACATTGTCATCGAATGGGGGAAGAAAGAATGGTAGCGAATTTAACCGACGTACACATGTATTGCAAATTGAAACAAAGATAAAAAAAGAAAAAAGAAGATTGAATGTATCTATCATTGATCTTATAGTCCACTTTAACGTTCTAACCATTAGATGCTCATTCACATCTTGCAGTATATTGGATGGAGCTACTGAAGCAACTTTGTCTTGCACTTGGCCTTGGTACGCAGTGAGATCAGCAACATGACGTAACTCCTTGATGGAATCCACTCATTGAGACTTTAGGAGTTGAATCAATATTTTCAACACAGGGAATCAACAAAAAGTGTTATATACAACCAAAGACTCTGCAATTTCACCTTAGTAGCATCATCAATATTTACAATAATATGTCAACAATAAACTATTGTCAGTCATTATGTAAATCAACTCAATTCAAAGAGTTAGCCACAGACACACATGAACCGACCTCCTTCTTTTTAAGTTGTACCCACACCTTTTTAAAACTCGTCCTATTTACGATGGGCTGAAAACAAAACAAATGCATGAATCGAAATAGTTTAAGACAGTAACACAACCAGTATCACACCAGATTCAACCAACACAATTGTCAAAACAAAATGACCAAATTAAAAAAAGATAAATATGCACTTAGAAACAAATTCATAACTGAAATAAAAAAAAACCACAACGGAGCATGATTCATACGTAGCCTGCATTGAGTTGGTTGTTGTTTTGACTTGGTGAGGAACAGATTTATTACGGTTGATGTTGCCGAGTTCTATTATTGCCGTCATAGGTGTCGTTTCACTGTCGGTTGTGCGAGACAGTTCAACTACTGAAACTTTCTTCAAAAGTCTTACGATGTATATCCCAGACAGCATCTTCGACCATAGCCGGCGGGACGCCAAATGCCTTGTCGTTGGAATCATTGCTGAGAAATACTAGCTTGCGTTTGTAGAACATCTGAGGTGAAGCTTACGAACTCCAAAACACCGAGCGCCGCTGTGGATGTGAATCAGCATCATCGTCGCTGTTGTACTTGCTGTGTCGATATTTTGAGGAAGTCGCAACAGGTTCTTGTTGCTTCCTGATGCCTTATTGTTGCTTCTTCTGAAAGTTTTTGCTACGCCGCTGAAGAAAGCCACGTTAGCCGGGGATGTCACATCCTTGCTAGTTGTAGCTTTAATATTTACGGCGAATTGCGGCGGCTTTGCAATCTGCACAGAAGAAATATAAAACAGAATATAAAACAGATCAACATAAAACACAATATCCATTCGTAAGATTGCTGCCATCCATAAGGTTGCCCTGCTTCATTTATCACAGTTTCCCAGCTCTCCGAACCAAAATCTACTTGTTGAATGCGTTGTATCGAGACCGAGTGATGTTTAAAAGAGATGAGACGATGTTCTCTGCAGCTGGATGTTCGTTGCGGCTAAGATGCAGCTCCGATCCTCGCTCGGTGGTCGAAACCACAACCTAGGTCATAATTAACATCAGCCTTCTTTAATCTGAATAAGAAGGCACCTAACTGGCCGAGACGGGACATAAGCAACCACCGCACCGAATACTCAAAATAATACCTAGACCAAACAGTACATATGCTTCAAAATTCTACGGACAGTGAGACTGCAGAAGTGGTTCTTTCGGTGGAAGCAAAGACGAAATCAAAGCACATCAACATTCGACCGCATCATTTGCTATTCATGGTGTACATTCAAACAACATCAACTTTGAGCTTTGGTCTGAGTTGTCATGACTTTGGACCCTGCTTGTCACAACTGCCTTTCAGTTATTATTGCTGCTGAGATGCCTTCACTCATCAACCTTTTCGGCAAAGTCGCAACCTGCACATAAAATAATAACAACCTGCATCAATTAACAAAACATCCTCCATGAACTTAAGGTCTCCAAAATATAACCCGCTTGTGTATAAGCTTCGATGTGGCATCGGCTGTGGTTGTTGGTGTTGCACCCTAAAATTTGCTCAACCTTATCCACTTGGTTTATGTTTCGATATCATTAGCATTTGCATATAGAGTCATGTGCATAGTCTAATCATCTGCATAGCATAAGCATAGCAAATCAAGAGGCCTATCAAGAGGTTATTATCCTGATTCAATCTCATTCAAGTCATCAGAAAGAATTGGGAAGATAAAGAAGTTTGTGGGTCAAGCAGTGAGTCCATCTCTTAGCTGAGGGTATCTGAACATCATCAAAGAAATGGTGAGCTGTGGGCTGATCATGGGGAGTATCTAGACATCTTGGAGGACTTAGAAAGTCATTTGGAGAAGGAGACAAGTAATTGGTGAAGTCACAAGAATTACAGTTGAAGACAGTCAACTAAGGTTTCATCTGGTTCAACCCTGGGTCAACTCTAGGTCAATTGACTGATTGAAAGGCATTAAGGGCTATTGGAGAGATGTGGGGTTTATCATTTGACATGAAGAATAAGGATATGTTGTTGTACTAAGAAGAAATCAAGAGAAATCAAGGAGAAGAGGAGTTTCTAAAATAGGGTTTCTATGTAAAATCCCCTAGTTTAGGTCAAATTTCCAAGCAAGATAAGTCAAAATTCAAGTTTCAAATGGATCCTTGGCCAACATGGAACTTGTAGAGGATCTCAATACCTTTAATTTGAGTGGTGGAAGACATCAAGGAGATTTATAGAACTCAAGTTATGGTCCTTGCAAGTTACAGGTCATCTAAGGTATCTGAACTTTTGTCTGTAAAAGTGACTTGACTTCCAAGCTATTTTTACCCCTCAAGGAGATTTCAAATGAATTTCTGGTAAACATAAGAATTATTCCTCATTGTCTTAGCTTTCTAGAATGGTATGGTATGCCTTCATATGATTTGTGGAACTCTACTTATGGTCTTGGCAAGCAAAGGGTATTTTGGTCATCTAAGAATTACAGGTCATTCTTAGCCTATGCCTAAAACTCATACAAGGGAGCTTCAAATGAAAAACTTCCCAACATCAAAGTTGCTCAAAATGCCATTTTAAGTCAAGAAAAGAAGTCATGAAAGTTTGGAAATGCATGGAACAAGACTTGATAAAAGTTGGTGAAAAATGACTTAAAAAAGGCATATAACTTGAAAAAGTTCAAGTTGGAAAATGGTTTGAGAGATCTACAAGTCCAATATGGGTCATCCAATATACCAAATTGATTCCTAACATCATTTTAAAGACATTGGTTCAGCCACATTTTTGAGTTTAGGCTTAAAAATTGGACTTCCTTTGTAAAGTTGTTTCTTGCATCATAAGGCAACATGGTAAAACTTAACACAAGGCAAGTAAAAGCTTGGTTTTTCATACATACACTCCTAATATCTCATGAAAGGATATTTTCATACAAATTTACCCAAGGTGCAAGCATGATATGAGATGATTCAAATTACCACCAAATGATAAATTCATGAAAGTTCCACAAGTTTCTAGATCCCTCTAGGACCAATCTAGAAACTTCTCATTCTGTTAATCCTCACCTACATAAGGAAATGAAGCCCTTTGTGCATTGGTTGGTGATTCTTTGAGCTTGCATACACTACTTTGATTCCTTCACTCCCATTTGCATTTTCCATTCAAACTCCATTGAAGCTTCATCAATCATCTCAATTTCTGTTATCATCATCATCCACCATTATCATAGAGTAATTGGCAAAGGAAATTGAAGGGAATTCGTGGCTGGTTAGGGTGATTCAAGTTTACACTCCAACTTGCATGAAGAGGGGGATAGAGTGATTCAAGAAGATTGAGCCACAATTATTGCAAACAGAAGCATCAACATCCATAGAAGATCAGTTAGAGCAAGTGGCAAGAGCTGGAAGGAGATACAACCACCATTACCATCATCATTTGGTAAGCTTGCATGATCATTTGAATCCCAATGTTTATGTATAATTAGGGTTTGTTGTTAGGCTAAACTTGATAGAGACCAATTAGGGATGCTTTGTGAGTAGTTTGAAGACCTTTCATGGAGGTTCAGAATGTGTGCACATTTTTTCCAAGATCAAGATCATGTTGATTATTGAGTTTGAATGCATGTGAGCTAGTTTAGAGAACTCAGTGTAGCCTAAGGAATAAGAAGATATTATTAGAAGTTCGAATTGTTAAGGTTGCAGAGGGTGTAAACATGTTGTACCCAAGCTTTGTTGCTTTCGGTTTGAAGGTTAGAGAAAGTTTCAGTGAACACTAGCACCATGGCTGCATAGAGGGCAACGAATGGAGTAATTTTGATCTTGGACTCGTGTGATTTCATGGTGAAATGAAAGAGAATGAGTGCGTGGAAATCCTGTGCATGAGAGTGGTCTGCATGAAACCCTAATGGCTAGAGGAAGACGATGGCCACAGGCCCTTGGATCTGATGGGAAACCTTGACTTGACCAAGGATCTAACGATCCACATTCAATCTGAATTTGGAGGCAAATTTCAAAAGAATGAAACGATGCGTTTCATTAAAGTGTACTGGTGGGCCGTTTCTATTATCTGCACCCCCACTCTTGCTGGGCCCAACGTGTATCCATTAGTGGTCTTACTATTCTCACCCCCTCTCCCTATTTCTTTATATAATTCATTTTAATTTCTTTTCATTTTGCATTCATTTTTAAAAAATCATATCAAATTGAAAAAACATTATTTTTTAATAATTCTTTTTGCATAATTTTCTTTAAAGAGTCAATAAAATTATAAAAAATAAAAATTGCATTTTATTTTTTATTTGATATTTTTCCCATATTTTCCAAATAAATACCTATTTTAGGTGTTTCATCTCATACATGATTTTGATAATTTTTGTTCTACTAGTTGCTATAATATTTTTTATCCATTCTTTTTAGGTTGATTAGTAGACATTGGTAACTTGTATATGCAATTTAGTTCATATTTTTAGGAATTAATTTGAGGTGATTAGTATAGGTGAAAACAACATGAATAAAATTAGGGTTTTAAATCAACTTAGGTGAGATAGTTTAATTCTTTTAGGAAATTTTCATTTGATTTTTGGGGTATGGGCTATAGGGGTTATGGGTATAGGATAGATCCCCTTAGAAATCACTAGGATTCCCCTACTGCTATTGGTATATTACTGCTATATTTGATTGATTGGTGTGGTGTGCCCTCTAGGGATTATTGATTTGTCTGTGTGGGTATTGGGATTGTCTGGGGATTGGGGAAGCTGAAGACTTGTGATGTTGAAGCCATTGGAGATCCAGAGCTTGAAGAGCAACTTTCAGAGTTGATGAGGAGATTCCTGCTGGCAGCTGTTGAGGAGATTAGGGTTTAGGAGCTAGGCAGAGCTCTAGATTAGAAAGCTTGTTTTTCAAACATGGAAGGTTTTGACTGCCTTTATTCCTCTCTATGATACAGAGTCTCTCTAAGACATTCACCCCCTTCCTTTGGAAGGCTTGGTGCTACTGTCTAAGGGATAGAACTCTTGAGAGAAAATATCTTATGTGTTAATAGCAGTTGGTTTGCCACCCTTGGTAGTCAACTAATTGCTTAACACCCAATTCACTCTTGTGATTGATCCCTCAGCTTGGAGGATAGGACTTGAAGAAAAGCCCTGGTAGACTGAAGATTGACAATCAGAGCCATTGCTTGAAGACTGTGGAGATGGAGATTTATGCTTGCTGAAGCTTATAGCTGATTGGAGATGCCTTGAAGACTGATGTGGTGCAGAGCTGTTGTGGCTGTTTATTTTTGCTGTGTTTCATTTCTGATGTATTGATTGGTTTTCCTGACTGTATTGTTTGTTGTTTACCTTATTGGGTTGAAAGTGAAGTCTGTTCACTTTTGCCTATTGTTTTCTAGGTTCGAGGTTGAGTGGGACTCCCTTGCCTCTCTTGTATTGTTGCATCCATGCATTTTACCGCTTTACTGTATATATCTGATATTGTTTCTGTTTCCGTCTATTCCCGTAGGATCTCTGTTTCTCTCTGTGCAAGAGAGGAGCATGATAGACACTAGGTCTCAACCCATGCATGATAACATCAGGTTTGTTTGATTCCCTTCGCATCCGTAGGTTAGAGTTCTGTCTCTTCTTCCTCAAAACAAACAGAAAAATACAATAAAATTTCAAACTCAATAAAGGACACTTCTTCCGTAAAAGAATGTGAACTCATCAAGACGTCATTTTTGTCCTCTTGGACTGTTAATCAGAAAAACCTTTTTCAGAAGGAATAAAATCAATCAAGACAGACTTGTATCGTACGTGGCCCGAACTACGTTTGCTCTGATCTTTCATGCTGTGTGAAAGTACGTAGGCATAGGATGCGATATCCTAGCGAGCAACCTTCCCCTCCTTTCCCGTAGGTAGGCGAACTACGCTGACTCTGATTTCTCGTTCCAGACGGGAATACGTAGGCATAAAGTGCGATACTTTGCCGAGTCATTTTATTTTCATTTTCTTTTCTTTTTAACCCTTAACCCTGTAGAGTAGATAGAATAACAATCCATACCCGAAAACAAGCGTGGATCCCGTCGAGTACGACGGACGTGAGGGGTGCTAACACCTTCCCCTTGCGTAACCGACTCCCGAATCCAGGTTTTGGTAGCGATGACCATACCTTTCCCCGTCTTTGCGGTAGGTTTACTCTGAGCGTTTCCTTTCCCTCCTGTGGGATAAATAACGCGCGGTGGCGACTCTTCTGTTCAGCCGGCGCCGATTTTCGCAGTAGCGACAGTTGGCACTGAATTGAACAAGATGTTTTGCTCTGTGTTGCTGCCAAGTCCAAACATTGACAGCACCATTGCGGTTGTATTTTGTGTCAAAAGCTAAAGGTAAAACTTTTCCGTTGCATAACAAAAACTCGGAGTCTTAATCTGCATAGAAATCAACCCAAATAGAAATAGAAAACAAGATTAGTAAAATGAAATCCATATACACTAAAGGTGAATATTGGCATTGATCAACTGTTAGTGGTGAAAAATGGCGGACACAGGGGGGTTTGAGGGGTGTCTGCAGATGGAGTATGATGGCTTCCTCTTTTTAAGAGGTTCCTTAAGATTTTTCAATGATAAAATCAGTCGCAGAGAAGAAAACGTGAGCGGGTCCTCAAAAGGCAAAACCAGAAACAGATAGGTCCCTCTTTTTATCAGAAAAATAACATGACTACTCAAAGCTTTGAACAGGTCCAAATCTGTATGAAAAATACCAGTGAAGAACATAGCAAAATCCAAAAGCAATGAAACAATATAAGCCACCCCTAGGGCATACATATCTAGCAAAGAAACATGTAAATACACAAAATGAAGGTTGAATGACTAAACATGATCTATAGCAAATCAACATCGGCATCGAAACATATTATTGTAACATGAATTCACATTTAAAAGAAAATACCACATATTTGATTCATTGCTAAATAAGAGCTTGTGATGTGGTTTGTCAATTGTCTGGGATTGTTGTTAACTCAAAGTCGCGTGAGAGTTGTGTTGCTGTAGATGGACGCGTGATGTTGTTATACATCGTTGACAACATGATAGCGGATGGCTATGATCCCCAGAACTTTCATCATCATCTCCAAAACGTGAGATCAAAACGTTGTAACCAACATTAAGTTGCGATTGCGTTGTCGCTGAGCTGCAAACGAACCAGCCAGGGTTTGGCCTTCGGTGAAGAAACGATGGCGCAGCGGAAAGAGACTTGGGGATGAAGGCGGACGAGAGTGAATCAGATATGGAGGGTTTTATAGCTGTGAAGGATAAGAGGGTTTCGCGGTAGTCAGGAGTTTTCGAGGACAGTGATGAAGGTATGATTGGAGAGGATGATGGTGATAATGGATTTCGTCGAGTTTGGGGGAAGGTTGCGGCGGATTGAATTTTCTAGGGTTAATGAACAGTGCTTTCAATTTAGGTTTTCTTTTAGAAAAGGGGCGCCGTTTTTTGATCCGATGAACAGTAGATTCCCCCCCTCTGAATTATCTTTCCCCCTTTCCTTATAGTGTGCTGAACCCAAAACCCTAATGGGCCCTTGAATATGGGCCTTCCATCCTCTAAAAATCTGATCCTTTTTTTTATTTTTTATATTAATAAAACCAAATGTTATTGATACAAATTAAATAAATACACTACTAATTAACATAATTTAATTAATAAATAAACATTAACAATAACTATTAAATAAATATATCCAAATATATAAAATAAACTAAAATTTATAAAAAAACAAAAATAATTATTAAAATGTTATTAGTAACACTTAAAGGAAAACAAAATTTAAGAAAGTAATATTCACAAAATTAAGTTTAAGCCACGTGTCGCCTTTTAATTGATCAAAAAGATAAAGTTCTGAAAAAACCAACCAATTGCGAGTAGACACGTGTCTAAAAGGCATGAAACGATAAATGCGAAAATATTTACAAAAGGGTAGGACAAATTTAGGGTATGACACATATTTAAGCTATCTAGCAGCTGGGCAAAACGCTAGCCACCATTTGAGAGAGAAATCAGATTTTGTATTTTGTGTTGCTCTGAGAATTCCCTCGAATCTCACTCATTTCCTCACCATTTTTCAAACACTTTATCACCTCAACACCACTTTGAAATTGTTTGCAAAAGGAGGAGCTGTTGACTCTTCTCTTGAACTGCTCTAAGAATCAACTATTGCATCAAGTGGGGGAGAAACATCAAAGCTTGTTCAAGAAAGGGGATAGCCTGCTGCTAGTTTGCTTTGGGGAGTCTTCAAGAGGTAAGTTATTTCTAAACTCCCTGTTTTCATATGCACAGAAATCATTAAAACATGTTTGAGTGTGTCTGTTGTTCTTGGGATTCGTTGGTTTTTCATTTGAAATGTTGATGTTTGTTTTGTGATGACAAGAATGTTTTATTTGTGTACAACATTGTTCTGTTGAATATGTATGAGGTTGAGCACTTGATGAATCTATGCCTCAAGCTTTGTTGTGGGATTGATTATGCAAACTGTTTTGAAAAGAAAGAACTAGAAGTATAAGATTTCTAGGTTTAATGGCTTGATGTTGAGCATTGTTATCATTGGTGAGGTTAATTTGGTTTTGTCAAAGCCATGTGTGTTTGCTTCTAGACTGTCATTAGGACATTTTTAGAATGTGGTGCTAGGTCTTACAAATTTGCTATTGTTGAGACATTGGTACATTGAGGGCTACCTTTTTGCTATCCAAGTTTCTTTGCTGTCAAAACTGGTTTGTGAAGTAACTGTCATAAGGCATTGGAGGATCTGTCCAATATTATAGTTTGCATTGGTGATTGCCTTTAGATTTAGGGTTGTAACTTGTTGAGATGGTTCACAAGAGTTACTATTGATCAACATATTTATGTTTGTCTCAAACTGTCTTGAGTTGGAGTTTTTGTCAAACTATTGCTGTCAATGAAGCAAGGCATTGGACCATAGTTTGTTTCCTTGTGCTATCAGGGCTTGTTGTTTTTAAACAAAATCATTTTTTCTTGACTTGTGCCTTAATTCTTGTGTTATCACTGGTTGTTGGTGATATATCCTTTTAAAGACATAATGTTTGGATTTTCTCAATGACTGTTGATTGAAATATCAAAGAGCATGCTGCTGTTTCTATGTTTAAGATGAGGTTGTCCAGCCTTCATATCTCACTGCTTGCATCAGGTTCATCAACACTAAATTCCTCATCAGAATTTACTTTGGCTTTTCAAAAGTTCATATGGATCAATCTCATATCATGTTTGGTTAAATTTATTGATAAACATTCTGCATAAGTTCACCAATTTAGTCAGCTCAGTATCTTGATTGTTGATCAATCTCTACTGGCATGTTTTTCTGCTGCATTGGTATATGGTGAGTGCAGGACTGTATGACATTTTTGATTGAGATTTATTTGCTACCATTATGCATTGGAACTACATAAGCTTTTCAAGAACTTTCACCAAACTTGCAACTTGGTGACCATATTCTAATCCATGGCAGAATTTGTTTTTTCCTTTAGTGTTTGTCGCTTGCGCGAAAATAAGGTGTCGGCACAATAGAAGAGTCGCCACCTTTCGTTATTTATCCCTCAGAGCGGAAAGGAAACGATTGGAAAAACCTGACGAAAAAGGGTAAGACAAGGTCGTCGCAACCGTTGTCTGGATTCGGGAGTCGGTTACGCAAGGGGAAGGTATTGGCACCCCTCACGTCCGTCGTACTCGACGGGATCCTTGCTTGTTGTGTTTACTTGGACGGGTTGGTTTTATTCTATCTACCTATCAAGGCTGGCTGAAAAAGAAAAGAAAAATGACTCGACAAAGCGTCGCACTTTATGCCTACGTATTCTCATCAGAGAATGAGAAATCAGAGTCAACGTAGTTCGGCCTACGAAGGGTTATGGGGGAAGGTAGCTCGCCAAGACATCGCCATCTTGTGCCTACGTACTCTCAACAGGCCTGAGAGATCAGAGCTCACGTAGTTCGGGAAACTACGGTTTATTTCCTGTCTTTTACGAAAGAAGTGTCTTTTATTGTGTTTGCGATTTCAACCGCACTAGAGACTATGACCTGAGAGTGAATGTGTCGCATGTCACCCAAAGGGTACCATACTAAACATCCAGACTGTGGAAAAGAAACTCTCCCACAATCCTTTCTCAGATAGCTTAAGGCTCGTAACGTACGAAAGAAATCATTCATGATTACTGTATCTTAAACTGTTTTGAGATGAGAAGAGAACAGGCCCAACTAGGAGGGAGACTATCAAGTCCTACTGTTGTCATGCCATGGATTCATCCTATGGTTGAGGTTTGAACAGGGAACTCCTAGAAGTTGTCATGCATGGGTTTCAACCTAAAGTTCTATCATCAAGTCCTTATCAAAGGAAATGAGAGTCCTAAAGGATCATGTCAATGATACACCAAACAGACAAAGCATCAGCTTAACAGTAAAATGCATGCAATGCAAGTGAGGGAGGAAATGTGTGTGGGGCTTCAGCCTCCACAAGCTCATCTCAACCTCAAGCCAGAATGGATAACAGTAATCATACTAAAAGATAAACAACATGCTATCAAGCAATAACAGTAAACTTCAATCATACAGATAAAATGAAATAAAATTCCATCAGGAAAACAAACCACATAAGCAAGGGAGCTGAGCTCTACCGAATACCCGCAAGCAAAGCCACACAGTAACAATACAAGCAGAGGGAGCAACTCAACCTCTAGTGCAATCATGCTTCTAGATTCTACCTATTCTAGATATGAACTTATTCTAATGCATCAAACAAGTCAAACAAAACACAGCAATACAGAAAAAGAAAACAGATCAACTCCTCTCTCAACTCCAAGCTTCAGCTTTTCCAACAGCAACTCAGTCTTCAGACTTCAATCACTTGACAAATATCAACTGCCTTTCCAGGTTTCAACCCTACAACATAAGTTTCAACTTATCTTCTCCTTTAAGCTTCAGCTTCTTGGTCAGCTCCACCTTCAGGCTTCACTAAATCTTCAGGGGTCTTCAAGTGTCAACTTGCTCTTGTTGCTCTTCAAGCTTCAGCTGGAATGGCAATACTCAAGGATTCATCCTCTTCCATACTCTTCATTGAAGTCTTCATCTTCAAGCTCAGGCTCAGCATCTCTCAAGACAATCAAACCAGAGGAAATCACTTACTGGATAAGTTGGGGGATATTGAACTGCTTATTGACCACCAAAGGTGATCTATAAGGGTTCAACATCAAAGGAATGGTTCCCTCAAAGTCTATCTACTCCCTAGGTACATCACTTATCCCTCCAAAGAAGAGAGGTGTATACCATGGAAGGACTTTGAATCACAGGGAGGAATGGAGGTGACAGATACCATCCATGTTTAAGAAAGAAGTTATCTAAGTCTAAACTCTTCCTAATCCTTAACCCTAAAACAATAACAAAAGAAAATAAGACCAAGCTCTCAAGCTCCTCAATGCATCTTCAAGTCTTCTACTATGCTCCTCAATGCTCCTTAGGACAAGATCAAGCTCTCCAAGCCCACAAAGCAAAGCAACTAAAGCAAACATGCCCTAAAGGCAACACAAACAATCAACCAATACAAAAATCAACTAAAAATAGCATACTACTATATTAAATCCTAATATAATTTCTAAGGGATCCTACATACCTACCCTTAAGACCCATATATGCCCCATAGTCTAAATTGTCCTAAAAACCCAAAATCTAAAGTTATTATGGACCTATGTTGAAGTTTAACCTAATTCTACACAACCTAATAACATCTAATCAAAACTATCCTAAAAATCATCACAAAAATATGGAATTAATCCAGGGGTAAGCTAAAACCTATATCTAACTATTCTAAAAATAATGAATTAAAAATATTAAGGGAGCTACCTAAACTAAATTCTACAAAATCATATATCAATATAAAAGAATTAAAAAGCAATAAAAGAAGAAAATATGCAAAAAATACTAAAATGCATGATATGAAAAATATTTTTATTTGATATTTTTTTGGACAAAAATATGAAAAGGGAGAAAAAACTCCCATTAAAAAATATTGATTTTTCCATTTGATATGAATTTTACAAGATTAAAAAAAATGATAAAAAAATAAAATAAAATCAAAACATGAAAAGGAGGGTGCAATCAGTAAGATAAAGCATTTCAAATCACACATGGGCCCAGACTGGGGGGGTGGGGATAGCATGCGCGCTGGGCCCAAAACCAATCAGAAAATCAAATAAGAAAACATTAAGAAAAATGAAAAAGATTCGGTGCGAAAAGCAAGGAAATTCAGTTAAAACTTGGATTGGGCTTCAAAGGGGGGTGGGATTAGGAATCATCACTTAAGCCCAGAAACTTTGTATTAATGAAACGCGGCGTTTCAAGCCTTCTGAATCCCTCCAAAATTCAAATTAAATCTGGAGCGTTGGATCTATTCTCAAATCAAGTGGTCAAGCGCGCATCCAACGGTTAAAACATCATCCCTAACCTCCAGCTAGGGTTTTACTGAAACTTCCATTAAAACACATTCCATGCACTTATCTTCCATCCCTTCGTGTTCCTTTGAATCATCATCAAATTCAACCGTTCAAAACCCTAAGTTGACCCATTTTTCTCCCTGAACACGATCATTGGCCTTGGTTTTCATTGAAACGATCTCTACCATGCAACCCGATAGTGCAACCAACCTAATCTCAAAATATGACCAATCTTCAACTTCAACCAAACTTAAATTTCTCTACATCAAAATGATCCTTGCATTACACTAATCAAAATCAGCTATTAATCTTGCATTATCACTCATTATGCCACGAGTTCTTGCTCCATCAAGAAATGGTATCCATAACTGATACTTCATCAAATGCTTTCAAACTCTCCAAAAATGATCACCTAGTTGTCTCTAACAGTTCTACACTAATAACTTAACCTAACCATGCCTAGATTATGAGGTGAAAGAGATTTTGCAAACCTTGCTTCTTGATATGGTAGATGATGAAATCCTTGCTTTCAAGGCTTGAAACTCTTCAAGAATACTCCTTGGATGATGAAACCTCTTTTGTTTGCAAAAGATTTGAGGGAGAGAGCTTGTACTTCAAGATTCGATGATAATTGCTTCTTTGCAAATTCAATGTGAACACCTTCAATCTTCCATCAATGGAGCTTCAATTCAGCATGCACACACTCAGAAGGATCTATGGAAAAGGTTTGTGGAGAAAAAATGGAGGGAAATGAAGAAGAATGAAGAAATTGAATATGACTTGCAATGGAAGCTTTTGGATTGCACTCTCTCTTTCATGCACCAATTCTCACCAACCTTGCATCTGAGCAAGTTGTATTTGATATATAGAGAGGTTTAGAATCATCTAGAACCCCCTAGAACAATCCAATGAGAAATTCATCTTTTCATGTCATGGTATTTTGATTTCTCATTTCTCACCATATGCTATCTCATGCCAAGCATCTCATAACTTTGGTTTCTGACTTGAATTTATCCCCACATGAGATTTTGGGTAAGTTGCAATGCATAAGTACCTTGTGTATTGAGTTTTGCCTTGTTTTGGTTTGGTACCTTAAGATGCAAGTAATCAAATTCCAAAGCAGCCCTATGATGCAAGCCTCAAATCAAAATTGTGGCTGAACCATTGTTCTTAGAATGTCATTTGGAGTCAAAATGACCTATTACATGACATGGTTTGGACTTATAACTTGGGATTTCCATTTTTCAAATTCACTTGAATTAACTTATGCCTCATTTTTAGGCCATTTTTATCACTTTTTGATATGAGCCCTTTCAACATCTCATGACCTCCCTAATAGCCTTAAAACATCATTCTAAGAAATTTTGATGTTGAAGATTTTTCCATTTGAAGCTTGGAAGTGGGAGATATGGCCTTGTGCTTGAAATGACCTATAACCTCCAAATGACCAAAATGCCCTTGGCTTGTCAAAGCCATAAGTTGAGTTCTACAAATCCTATCAAGGACTTCTAGTACTCTCTAGAAAGCTAAGAAGATGATCTTCAACATTCATGTTGACCAAGAGTTCATAGGAATCATCCTACTAGGGAAAAGGTTGTCTGCAAGTTGGGTGACTTTCAAGTACCCAGATTCACATACCTCAAATGACCTATAATTTGTCAAAACCATAACTTGAGCTCTACAAATCCTATAAAGGACTTCTACTACTCAAATTAAAGCTAAGAACAAGCTCTACAACATTCATGTTTTGGGGAAGATGAGATGACAATCACATCTTGAGCTAAACTTCCTTGAAGATAGGGATCAAACTAGGGGATTTTTACACTGTCAATCCTTAGAAACCCTAGCTTAAAACTTCTCAAACTCCTCAATCATGATGAGTTGGTCTAGGAATCATCCTTATAGTATCTCAATACATCACTCCATGATCACATGGATCTTGGATTAGGTCTCAACCCTCTCCAAATCATCAGTTGACCTAGGGTTGACCCAGTCAAACCCTAATTCTACCACTCATGGTTGAATCTTCTGAATTCTTGTACAATGACCTGTCTAGGCTTCATGATGGCTTTCAAGACATCTCATAAGCTTTCTCAAAACTTCAAGTATATCCTCATAGTCTCAGAATCATCTGAGGAGCTCCCATAACTCTCAAGTTATGAGGCACACAACTTTGGTTTCAACCAATTCCTCTGAGGATCTCTTGAGTTTTTCTGACAAAGATATCAATCTTTGAACATTGAAATAACTTTCTTGGCTAGCTTCAAAGCCTCATATAACTCTTGATGGGTAAATAAATGTTGGTCAAATTTTGGGGTGCAATAGTGTTATCCATGAACAACATGTTTAGATCGTGTACAAACCTTCACCTTCTCTTAAATCCACCTATTTTGGTACTTAGAACTCAAAATGAATTTCAAAGCCCCATTATGCATGAGCAATCATGTTTTTCACTATTTGCATTATTTGAAAATTTGAGTAGCACCATCGTGTTCCTCTTGAAAATACAAGCAGTTTTGGTTTAAATTTTGCTGAATTTGGTGGAGAATTGAGAGAGTTGGACTCAAATCGTTTTTTGACAATTTCCACTTGTCTTGCCTTGCATTTTGCCCAGCCATGCGCATGTTTTAGGTACATATATTTATGGGGTGGCATTAATACATGAATGTATCGCCACCCCAGTGGTTAAGCGCCTTGCTGTCGCTACTTCGAAAAATACGTGCAACAACGGGGGAGGCGAAAAGGAAAAGGACAGAAGAGTCGCCACCAGAACTTTATTTATCCCATGAGGGGAAAGGAAAATATCGAGAAAACCTTAAGAACAGAAATGGATAAGATGGTCTCGCGACCAAGAACGGGTTCGGAAGCTGGTTATGCGAGGGGAAGGTATTAGCACCCCTCGCATCCATCGTACTCGATGGGAACCATTTGCTTGTCGAATGTGTGAATTTATTTGCTTAAATATTATGTTATAAAAAGTGTTCTCCAAAGGGTAAAGAAAGAGGGTTTAGAAGCTAAGAAAGGAGGCAACAGGGAAGAAGAGAGAAAGGTCAGACTCGGTAGGACTTCGCGGTCCTAGGCCTACGTATTCTCAACGGATATGAGAAAATCAGAGTCGACGTAGTTCGGAGAACTACAGATATAAGGGGGAATGTGCTCTGCAAGGATTGTGGCCCTTGTGCCTACGTATCTTTACTTGAAAAAAATAAAGAATCAGAGCAGCCGTAGTTCGGCCTACGATTTGTTGATGTTTTTATGGATAATGCTATCGTACGCATTCTAGCAGTTAGGTGTATTGTTGCTCGCTCGTTGGAGACTTAGGCATTACCTGTTTGCGGTAGAACGGACGTATCATATCCTTTTCGAAAGATTAGTTTTCGCCATGCGAGGCAAGATGTCACATTTGATTTGTTGAATTGTTTTTTAGGGGCGAGATAGATCCTCGGATAGTAACCCCTACGGGTAGTACCCAATTCTTTATCTCAAAGTTTTTGTTATGAAAGGGTGTGGCGAACATAGCGTCTTCGTATTGAAAGACGAGTATCAAAACCACACACACTACAGTGAGCATCTCGACACTCGGAGAGGAAGAAGTCTACACTCAATCCTCTCTCTTTAGTTCAATACAAAGAGAACTTCATTCTCTTATTTAAGTATTTTTGGTTTTGAATGGTAAGTGCTTTTGCGACAGAGAACCCTACGGTAAAGGTCAGCACTCGGGATAGGAGAAGGCTTATGCCTAACCACTCCACGACCATTCAAGTTTTTGTTATGAGAAGAGTTTTAAAAATGCGCTCGGTACGGGACCGAGGTTTTTAGGTGACAAAGGCTGCGGAAAGAAGTTGTAGAGGGATATAGGTGGCAGATAAAGTCACGTCTTCGTATTGAAAGACGAGTATCGAGACCACCCACACTACAGTGAATATCCCAACACTCGGAGAGGAAGAAGTCTACACTCAATCCTCTCTCTTTAGTTCAATACCAAAAGAATCGATTTATTTATTGTAAGTGTTTTGAAAATGCACTCGGTACGGGGCCAAGGTTTTTTAGGAGAAAAAGGTGTGGATGAAAACGTCTTCGTATTGAAAGACAAGTATCAAGACCACCCACACTACAGTGAGCATCTCGACACTCGGAAAGGAAGAAGTCTACACTCAATCCCTTCTCTTTAGTTCAATACAAAGAGAACTTTACCCTTTTATTAAATATGGTGAATTAGCTTAACAATCGTTTGAGAAAATCCGCTTGACGTTGGGTCAAGGGTTTAATTGCTTAAAAAGGTTTGAGGTGACACGAACAAGGTCGATGGCGGACGCACAAGGCGGCCGACTTACATGGTCGAAAATGGCTCGATAAAATCGAGAGTTTGTTTTTTTTGAAAATGGTTATGTAATCAAGAGTCAACAAAGACAATAGTAATATTCACACTAAAACGATGCAAACATATGGGTTAGTCGACAAAAAAAAATCGAGACATGCAAAAAAAACGGCACGGCGAACTCCTTGAAAAAAAATTTTTTAAAAAACAACAAAAAAAAATAAATAAAAAAAAAATAAGCAAACTGATCAGTTCGCGCCGCGAACTGAGAAAAGTTTTGATTCTGTTTTTGACAGTTCGCGCCGCGACCTGAAGCGAAAAATACAGTATTTGCTGTATTTTTTGCTGTCTTTTGTGGTTTTCTTTCCTTTCTATTGGTTTTTAAACATGGCTTTTTGGTCCCCTTAGAACCTTACATGATATACACAGTACAATAACACACAAGAGAATGAATAAAATGAATATAAAAGCAAAAAATAAAGGGAGAAAGGTTTGAAGAAATGGATACCAAGAGCTTTCTATCTTTCTTGCAAGTACTCCAATGACCTTTGTTGGATGTGCTCTCCACTCTTCACTCTATGTTGTGAAGGTTTTGTTTCTCAATGGTCCTCTTGTGCTTCTATGTCACTCTTTTTTTCTGGTTTTTCTTCCTTTATATTTTTCTGGTTTTCAAGGTTTCTCTTGCTCTCTCTATTTTCTGGTTTTTGCAATGTGTAGAATGTGTAATGTGTGAAGAGTGAATCCTTTTGTTTACAGCCCACTCCTCTTATCTCAGCTCCTAGGGTTTTCTCTTCCCCCCAAACATCAGATTTTTTCATGGGGCAATGTCTCTTGCCACCTTTTCTCATGTCACTCTCTTTCATTCCATTTCCATGTATATGGCTATGCTGCATTTTTCTGCACTACTTTCCATGCTGTCTTTTTCTGCAGCCCTCTACATTGCCCTCAATCCTTTCACCTCTTTGTTGGCTTATGCTTGGACTACCCTCTTGGTCAATGTTAACCTTTGGACAGAATTTTGAAATTCTGATTTTTAGATGCATTATCATATGTCATTCCCTTGGTCTTGTGACATGTATATTTTGTGACATGATACACATTGCCACTTCTTGCATGGGGCTGTTTTGGACCATATTCAAATTGCCCATGAATGTATGCATAGCCTTGATCTTGAGATATTCCAACATTGAATTAGCTCTTAAATATTTTCCTTGCATGTTTGTAAGCACAAAGAGGGTCATGTGGACTTGATGGAGCATGGGGGATACCATGACATGAAGTTATTTTTAGAAACTTGAATTAAGACTAGAAATAACTTAATTTCCTAAGTATTACCAAGAGTTTGGATTTTGTAACAAGTGTGACATTCTTGCAAATGTCATGAAATTTTCTTTGTAATATTCTTGAATCTAGCCTTGAATTCATGAATCTTGAATTTGGAATGATGGGTTTCCCTTATGTCATTGAATTTGAAGAAATGAGTCAATCCTTGAAAGAGGGCAAATTTTGGGGTGCAACACTTGCCATTTCACACCCAGGTCTTGAGTTCGACCCCTGCTACATCTTTTTGCTATATAATTTTATTTTCTCATGTTTTGTTATTTTAACTTTCTTTTTCCACATTTGTCACACGTGTGAGTTAGCTGAGATGGTTTAATCTTCAGTTTGCCACCCCAAGGTGAGGGGTTCAACTCTTAGTGGAGGCACCTCCTTTATTTTTAATGACTTGTTTTCATTATTTTCATTTTTTTTCATTTCTTTTCATTTTATTTTAATTCTTTTCTTATTTTTATTTTGTTTATTTAAAATAGTCTCAAATATCTAAAACCCAAAAAAATCTTTTTTATTGTGTTAACTTATTTTCCTTTTTTATTTTATTTTATTTTCCATTTTTATTTTATCATTTTATTTTGAATCCATCAATTTCATTTCTTTTCTTTTTCATTTCATCTGTGATTGATTTATTTAATGTTTACTTGGCCTTGTGCCATGATCCCCCTAGGATTCCTAGTCCTCCGTTTAGGATGGGAGTAGGAGAGACATTAGGTGTTCAATCCTATGCATGATAACATTAGGATAATTTCATTCCTTTCATATCAATCTTAGGATCACCATTGCATGACAACTTTAGGTTTGGTTTAGTCCCCCTTTTAGTGTGTCCTTTCTCTTCTCATCTCAAAACCATCTTAACACACTTAATAAAGATAATGGATGTTGTGCCATGAGCCTTATACTCAGAAATGGTGATTGAGGGGCCACCTCTCGATTGCCTAGAGTGTCTAGTATACGTCCTTAGGGCGATATGCGACGCATTCGATCCTAGGTTCTAGACTTTGGTTCAATATGCATTATAAATACTCCAATTCAAAACACTTCTTCTCTAAAAAACACAAAAACACTTCAAACCATTTTCATCCTTCGGGATCTTAATCAGGAAAACCTTTTCAGATAAAAAGAGTGTCGTTAACTTTTAGTTCTACCACAAACGATAACGCCTAAGTCTCCAATGGTCGAGCTGCATACACCAAACTGCTAGAACTACTTGTTAACCCTACTCGGGCCTAAAAAACAAGTTGAACAAACCTGTGTTCCTCTTTAGCCCGAACTATGTTTGCTCTGATCTTTCATACCAGATGAAAGTACGTAGGCACAAGACGCGATGTCTTGGCGAGCAACCTTCCCCCCTCTCACCCGTAGTTAGCCGAACTACGTTGACTCTGACTTCTCATTTCATATGAGATACGTAGGCACGAAGCGCCGTTGCTTTGCGAGTCACTTTCTTTTTTTCCTTTTGTCCTCAAGCATGTAGCTAGATAGTTTCAATCACCCTTTTAGATAGACAACAAGCGTGGATCCCGTTGAGTACGACGGACGTGAGGGGTGCTAATACCTTCCCCTGGCGTAACCGACTCCCGAACCCGAGATTTGGTTGCGATGACCGATCTTATCCCTCCTTTCGTTAGGTTTTCTCTGAGCGTTTCCTTTCCCTCTCTTGGGATAAATAACGCACGATGGCGACTCTTCTGTCATTGTCGGCTCGATTTTCGCAGTAGCGACAGGAAGGTCTGCCTTAGTCTGAGTCTTGAAAAGTCTTCTAGGTAAATCAACTCTGAGAAGGATTTTCCTTGAGCAACAAATCATGAGTTGATTCTCAACATGATTTAGAAGGAACTTTCCCCTGATAGGATCACCGACCAAGTTTCTCAACTGTTTGAAAATTCCTTGAGAGGAAAGCCAGTTTGCAAACAAAAGTGTTCATACAAACATGGTAATGCAAATTTCATGAAACTTTTGAAATCAAATTATTTTTGGAAAGGTGCAAAATATATGAGTTATATGTCAGAACATGGCGGTTCAAGACACTCAAAGTGTAAAGAAAAGGTGTAATGCCAAAATAATTGATTTGCAAAAATCTTTTGGAGTTATTTTGCGCAACCTTGTTGTAGTATGCTTTCAAAATAACCTTGCTTCAGTTAGGTCTTTTAAGGGTTGTAACGTGGCCTGGTTCACAATTTAAGAAACAAAAGATAAAGGCTCAAAGTTTATTTGTGTCCACCCCATCTACGTGATGATCTTCAGTCCTACGCTCAGTTAACTCATACTATTCGCTCAGGTTCCCATAGGTTGGAAATTTCACTGATGATAGCTATGACGATGGTTCAAAAGTCAAGGGACCTTTGAAAAGGCAGTCACTACTTCCCTATAACATTTGGTTGTTTTGACATTTGAAGTCGCCATTTTGTCACGGTGAGAATCGAATATCAAGCTATTGTATTAACTTGAATCACAAATCATGAAGTTCACCACTGAGCTTTGGTTTATCTAGAGGAAAGGGTAAAGATCAAAGAAAACTCTAAGTGCGCTATGTAACAACACAACTAAGAGATCTAAGGTTCGGGTTGACAAGGGAATAACTTCCTTATTTCTCCAGTGTTTGAGAGTTGAAACAATGCCTTACATCATCAGCAAAGTGTGATTGAAAGTATACCAACAACAGTTATGGGTACAATGTTTTCGTCATCCTCCCTTAAATATTTGCATAATAAAAAAATTTGGACAAGAAGTAAATAATTGAAAGGTAAAGTATAAAAAGTGCAAATAATAGAAAAAATGAATTGAAATAAAAATTCGCAATGCTCATTTCATTGGTATGAAAGTACAAACACTAATTAAAAGCAAACAACTAAACAAAATGGAGGAAAGTACAAACAATGAGAAACAAAAGGCCTAGTGACTAAATCAGTACAAAGATGAGTTATCTTGTCTGAAGCACTGTCGTTTAAGAAGATAGTCTGTTGAAGTCGGACCGAAGCTTCACTTTTGATGTATTTGGAAAGGGATTGTTCTGGACATTCGGATGACTATCCTTAAAATCAAGGATTCCAGCTCTAACCAACTCACGCACTCTAGATTTCAGTGCATAATAATGCTCCAAGTCGTGGCCTGGGGCGCCCTCATGGAAAGCACAATGGAGATCAGCTCTAAATCCAGTTGGAGGAGGATTAGGAGGAGGTTGCAAAGTCTTTGTAGTGATCATCCCTTATTGAACTAGGTCAGGATACAGTTCTATATAAGTCATGAGAATAGGATCAAATTGATTCCTATTCCGATACTGGTTCTATTCAACAGCTGGACGTTGAAGAATCTGAGTTGTTCATGGAGCAGCAATAACATCACAACATGATGATCAACATACTGAGGTCTAGGACGAGGCTTTCTCACTTCAGTCATGACAACATTAGTCTGATCTTCCCTCTTCTTATGGAAATTCCCATAGGATTTCTTTGCACCATTGGAAGATTCAGCGGTTTTGGATACTTTACCATTTTTAGTCCTTCTTCTAACCTTGGCCATGGTCACCAGATCTATAAAGCTTGAAGAGACACTCTCAATCATCTTTTCCCAATAGAAAGGGGACAAAGTATCCATGAACATTCTAGTTAACTCCTTATCTGCTAAAGGGGGTTCAACTTGGGAAGCTAACTCTCTCCAATGCTGAGCGTATTCTTTGAATGACTCTCATTCGCCCTGAGACATATTTTGAAGTTGAGGGAGATTAGGAGCCATGTCCAGATTTTATTTGTACTGCTTCATAAAAGCGTTGGCAAGATCTTGGAAGCAGTGGACACTGTTATGCTCTAAGTGCATATACCACTTGAGAGAAGCACCACTCAAACTGTCCTGAAAGCAACGGATGATCAGCTTTTGATTGTTGGTGTAAGTTGTCATTCTTCGGAAGTACATGACTAGATGGGCTCTTGGGCATGAGTGACCTTTATACTTCACAAACTCGGGAGTCTTGAACTTTGCAGGCATAACAAGACTAGAAACTAGGCACATATTATCTGCATCAACGTTGAAGAAATCAGTACCTTCTACGGCCTTGAGTCTCTTGTCTATGATCTGAAACTGTTCACGGAAAATCTCGGGCTCAACAAAATCTTTATGGTCTTCCCCTTGAGCACTTGCAGAATTGTACTCATAGAGAAGGTTCTCAAAGGGAGCTCGGTCAGTCTGGGTAACTGTGTGGACCACAGGTCTGGGCTCAGCAAAGACTGGAGCTTGAAAAACCGGTCTGACAGTCTGACGAATCATAGCAGTAGACATAAGGGGTGGAGAGTAGTTATGAGGTAAACCAAACTCTGGCCAAGTTGAAGGCGGCATTTGAACATAAGGAGTATCAGCACTTGAAACTTCCTGAATGACGGTCCTTTGAGATCCTCCTCTGGCCATCAGGACTTGAAGCATCTCGGTGAGCTTAGTCATGGCTGATTTCAACTCATCAATCTTCGTTCGATTTCTGCATTGTGTACTTCTTGCTCTGACATCTTGCGTCTATAGTTAGCTCTAGTTCGATATTGGTGTCGAGGAATCAGCTTGACGACTCAAAGGTACACTGGAAGATGAAGACAACTGGACATGAGCTACTGGACAAACAGAGGTATGCAATGAACCATGCAAATATGCAAATGCAATGCAATACGATGCAATACAGGATGCAAAACACACATAAGATGATCAAAGGTTCAAGATCACAGCATGAGGTTTGGGTGAAGAAGCAACCACGAGGTGTGTACTAGGGGTAAACCACCTGCACAACGGGGTCTAACAAAGTTACCCCAAAGTCATCGACCCATCTTTCATATATTATCGACACACCAACTACTTGGAAATCAATAATATTCTCAAGAGAGTCTCCTTTGAGTGTAGTATCGCGTATTAACTACTTCGGGATTACTCCCTCATAGTCATTGCACTACGTCCTAAATGGCCAAGTGGGGGTAAAAGGTAACTAAAGGTCCTAAGTGTCACAGACTCCTAGGTCGAAAGTAGTAATGTCTTCATGAATACTTGTTCAACAAAACTACTCCCAAGAGGGCCTCCACTGAGCGGTGGTTTCTCAAGTCAGCTTGGTTGAGAATCAACTCCTATAAGCCTTCTTGAATATACCACCTTCCTATCATAGGTGCACTCAAGTCCGGGTATAGGACTTATCCTCACCACTCAAGGTAACTGCCCTGCATACAGAAAAAATCAGGCACAAACAGATATATGTACAGATATATACAAATATACAAGTAAGCAAACATATAACAAACACAAATATAAACAAGGTGGGCTTAACCCTCTTAGGGCTTTCCCAGCAGAGCTGTCATTTCTGTCACGGTGAGAATTGGATATCAAGCTATTAATTAACTTGAATCACAAATCATGAAGTTCACCACCGAGCTTTGATTTATCCAAAGGAAAGGATAGAGATTTAAAGATCTCCTATTTTATTGTCCCTAACGTTTTTCTGAACTGTTTCTTTTTTCTTCTTGTGTAGTCAAAAGTGATAAAGGATGCTACTAATATGGAAGGTGGGTTAGACGTGTATGAGGTTGAAGCTGTCATGCTAGGCTACGTTTCACAAAAAAAGGTAGTAGAACAAAATACCTATTCAAAACCTAATTAAGAAGTTTTACTAAAAAAGAATAAAAACAAAATTTTAAATATTAATTATAATAAAAATTATAAATAAATTAAAAATAAAAAAAACTATTAAATAAAAACTTAATAAAACATATTAATACAAAGTAATTATTAATAAAAAGTTAAAGTAAAAGCGGTAAAAACGAATAATTAGACCGATATCAAAGTGTTTGAAAAAAATAAGAATACACCAAAATGATCAGCAAAAAATATACAATTCAAAAAATACAACGTTTGGTCAAATTTTAAAATAATTTTACCCAGTTAAATCGCTTAAACTGTCCAAAAATGTGACCGATAAATGGTCGAAATATTTAAATGAGCACGCTAGGTTAAACTACGTGAAACATATATTAATATGACTGACGTCTGCAGGCTCGATTTAAAAATTTTTCATCCACCGATGTATGCACCGTTGGCTTTTAGTTTGACCAATTCGACTGTAATCCAACAAGTTTATTCCAGTTGATAAATTGAGTATTATGCAAGATGACAAACCTAGAATGATATGCAAAAGATCAAAGAATCTAAGGGTAAATTTTGGGGTATGACAAACTTCATTTATGACTCGGTCTGCTTCGTGTCTATCCACGCATCTGAGCATGTACCTTGACAACATTACTTGTTTCATACTATCATCGCCATCCAAACTCGGTCGAAGCTTCATTGAATGCTTTTATACCGATAGCAACCACTCTAGGAGGAGTTTTCTTCATTCCTGAACACACTAGAGGAAACATAAAAAGAAACAAATATATACAATATATACAAAGCTTAAAAATATAGAACCGTTGCAATGCACTTCAAAATCTCAACAATCCCCGGCTACGGCGCCATTTTGTTGATGTGGTAAAGCAGCAAGCAAAAAATATTAAGTTCGGAAGAATTTCCTCTGGGATTTATCGTCTCCACAGGGATTAGTGCGATATGAACGCCGTTCAATCGATTTCTACATTTCTAAGCTTAATTTCAAAGGTTTGGTTTAAAAGGTTCAAAGAATCATAGATAAAAACAGAAAATATAAAATAAAGACTGAAATATAAACGGAGCCTTGTTGGGATTGGATTTCATCAATTGATAACATATGCATTCTTCTGATCAAATTAAACACAACACAATCATTCATCTAATATCATCACGTATCACTCACGACAAAGCTTATCTCTAACGCAGCGTCGAGAGAACAACCGTGTTGTCTCATTGGTGATCTCTCACCCAACAAAAACACAACACAGAGCATTAAGATCTGATACTCACGCAAATGCTAAGCCTAAATCTATCTCTAGAATTTAGGACCTAACACGTAATCATCCTAGATCCAGATCTGAAAAGTATATCTCTATCACGATTCAAATCAAAGATAAACAGGAAAGCAAAGATAACACCCATATCAGATAAACAATAGTTTTGCATAAAATACAATGATCAAAATACGTACACACGCTTAACCGTTTTTACATGTATTCATCTAATCCGCCAAATGTCGGTGAACATCGTTCTTCATCACTGTTATCACATACCCACACAATATCATATTGATCCTACTCATGCTACCCATTCTACTTAATCAACACAACACCATAGAAGATACAATGAATATCAACTTCAAAACCATGTCAAAAGTCTGTTCATTGATAGAAGAAAATCTGAGATCAAAGATGTGAAAAGGTTTGTCAAGACCCACAAATACATAATCAAAGATAATCAATCAACAGAGAATCCAAACTAGTTCACAAACATAAATTAGATGAAATACATAAGGTATCAAAAGATTACATCCAAACCCCAACAAGAGATCAAGGATATTACCTCCTCCCTCTTAGGGTTTTATGTTTCTCTCTCTAGAAGAAATGAAGAGAGATAAGTTCTGCTATCCAAAATGTTACAAAATGAAATTATGAAAAATTATGAAGTTATGACCTAAAAAAAAGTAAAAACACCTATATACACATTCAGGATCTGTCTTGTTCGCCTAGCGAACAACTAGCGAACCTAGTTAACTTTTGGTACTTTTGGCACTGTCCAATTCTGGGCGCGTTCGCTGGCCTGCTCGCCTAGCGAGCATGACAACATTTTGGTGGTTTGCATGTTGTCTTGGTTTCCTTACCTATTTCTTGTGTCTTACTCTTCACTTGTTTTGTGCCTAATTCCTGCACAATAACACACAAATCAAAGGTATCAAGAGATTTTCTCATAATGTTGCAAACCAACCAAAACAAGAGTGGTTTTCAACACTTAATTGACGAAAATGAGTGAAAGATGCCATCATTTGATAGATCAAATAAGTGAATTTTGGCGTCTAACTACTCGCCCCAACTTTTTTTTTGCTTGTCCTCAAGCAAAGTATGCCTCTCATTTCGTAATAAGAGGGATTTGCTCAAGACTAAGATTCACCCAAGAATGGATAAAATTGGCTCAAACACAAATGATGCAACAAGCCATGGTTTGAAATGTTTAGAATCAAACAATGCACAAGAACTAAATTCTTAAAACAAATATTAAGCCATGCATCAATCAACAACTATTTTTTTCATGAATGAATCACTCTATCACTTCTCTCGAATAAGGATTGAAGAAATTACGCGTTTGCAACCACGGGGGAAATTTCACTCCACTAACAAACAATGCCAATATCAATTCAATTCATACAAAATCTAACAATCAAAAGCGAAAATATGGAAGCAAGAAGATCACTAAGATCTTTAAGATTGAAGCTTAGTCGGGTTTACAAACAAGGGACATCTCTAAGGCCATTGAAACGAAATTGTCGATGCAAAAGAGGCATTCACCGAACACATTATTTACACACCTCAACTTCATTCCATTTGTTTTTCGATTGCAAACCTTCCCAACTCTTATTTCACAACTTATTATTTCACTATTTTTTTCTTTTCCAAGCAAGCATTCTTTTTCTTTTTCTTTTTTCATATTCACACAATTTTTTTGGTGGCTTGCTTGAATTTTTCAAAAGTTGTAGCAACCTACTATCTTCCTATTTAATTCGCCCCAACTTAACTTTTACTCAACCCTCAAATGAACGCTCTTATCTTTTTATGGCAAAGAAGACAATTAAAATAAATTTAAGGGTTCAAGAAAATTTTTAGAATCTCTCAAAATTAAGAATGAGATTCATATTGTTTAGGCTCAAAGGGGTTAACGAATTTTCTCTACTCACGGGTAAGTTGCATTTTGACTTGGTTGTGCTCAATACAAACAAGTGCCTTGATTATTTCTAATGCTTCCACAAATTCGCAATGATAACAAGATAAAGCATGAATCATATGAACCAACAAAGTTTATCAGAAATCCAACATTTAGTAAACAATGGAAGTTTTCTCACAAATTGTGGTTTTGGTCCTAAGTGAAACAATCATTCAAACGAGTTGCCAAAAGAACAAATTCCATTTGCAAAAGACTTAAGTTCTTAAGCATTCTAAAATTATAAACAAAGGAAACCATGTACCTTGACAATACTCACTTGTTTCATACTATCATCGCCATCCAAACTCGGTCGAAGCTTCATTGAATGCTTTATACCGATAGCAACCACTCTAGAAGGAGTTTTCATCATTCCTGAACACACTAGAGAAAACATAAAAAGAAAAAAGTATATACAATATATACAAAGCTTAAAAATATAGAAACATTGCAATGCAGTTCAAAATCTCAACATCAATCCCCGGCAACGGCGCCATTTTGTTGATGCAGTAAAGCAGCAAGCAAAAAATATTAAGTTTGGAAGAATTTCCTCCGGGATTTATCGTCTCCACAGGGATTTGTGCGATATGAACGCCGTTCAAACGATTTCTACATTTCTAAGCTTAATTTCAAAAGGTTTGGTTTAAAAGGTTCAAAGAACCATAGATAAAAACAGAAAATATAAACTAAAGATTGAAATATAAACGGAGCCTTGTTGGGATTGGATTTCATCAATTGATAACATATGCATTCTTCTGATCAAATTAAACACAACGCAATCATTCATCTAATATCATCACGTATCACTCACGACAAAGCTTATCTCTAACGCAGCGTCGAGAGAACAACCGTGTTGTCTCATTGGTGATCTCTCACCCAACAAAAACACAACACAGAGCATTAAGATTGATACTCACGCAAATGCTAAGCCTAAATCTATCTCTAGAATTTAGGACCTAACAGGTAATCATCTAGATCCAGATCTGAAAAGTATATCTCTATCACGATTCAAATCAAAGATAAACAGGAAAGCAAAGATAACACCCATATCAGATAAACAATGTTTTGCATAAAATACAATGATCAAAATACGTACACACGCTTAACCCTTTTTACATGTATTCATCTAATCCGCCAAATGTCGGTGAACATCGTTCTTCATCACTGTTATCACATACCCACATAATATCATATTGATCCTACTCATGCTACCCATTCTACTTAATCAACACAACACCATAGAAGATACAATGAATATCAACTTCAAACCATGTCAAAAGTCTGTTCATTGATAGAAGAAAATCTGAGATCAAAGATGTGAAAAGGTTTGTCAAGACCCACAAATACATAATCAAAGATAATCAATCAATAGAGAATCCAAACTAGTTCACAAACATAAATTAGATGAAATACATAAGGTATCAAAAGATTACATCCAAACCCCAACAAGAGATCAAGGATATTACCTCCTCCCTCTTAGGGTTTTATGTTTCTCTCTCTAGAAGAAATGAAGAGAGATAAGTTCTGCTATCCAAAATGTTACAAAATGAAATTATGAAAAATTATGAAGTTATGACCTAAAAAAACAGTAAAAACACTTAAATACACATTCAGGATCTGTCTTGTTCGCCTAGCGAACAACTAGAGAACCTAGTTAACTTTTGGTACTTTTGGCACTGTCCAATTTGGGGCGCGTTCGCTGGCCTGATCGCCTAGCGAGCAAGCTAGCGAATCCTTCGCTGGCCTACTCGCCTAGCGAGCATGACAGTATTTGGTGGTTTGCATGTTGTCTTGGTTTCCTTACCCATTCTTGTGTCTTACTGTTCACTTGTTTTGTGCCTAATTCCTGCACAATAACACACAAATCAAAGGTATCAAGAGATTTCTCATAATGTTGCAAACCAATCAAAACAAGAGTGGTTTTCAACACTTAATTGACGAAAATGAGTGAAAGATGCCATCATTTGATAGATCAAATAAGTTAATTTTGGCGTCTAACAACTCGCCCCAACTTGTTTTTTGCTTGTCCTCAAGCAAAGTATGACTCTCATTTCGTAATAAGAGGATTTTCTCAAGACTAAGATTCACCCAAGAATGGATAAAATTGGCTCAAACACAAATGATGCAACAAGCCATGGTTTGAAATGTTTAGAATCAAACAATGCACAAGAACTAAATTCTTAAAACAAATATTAAGCCATGCATCAATCAACAACTATTTTTTTCATGAATGAATCACTCTATCACTTCTCTTCGAATAAGGATTGAAGAAATTACGCATTTGCAACCGTGGGGACAATTTCACTCCACTAACAAACAATACCAATATCAATTCAATTCATACAAAATCTAACAATCAAAAGCGAAAATATCGAAGCAAGAAGATCACTAAGATCTTTAAGATTGTAGCTTAGTCGGGTTTACAAACAAGGGCCATCTCTAAGGCTATTGAAACGAATTTGCCGATGCAAAAGCGACATTCACCGAACACATTATTTACACACCTCAACTTCATTCCATTTATTTTTCGATTGCAAACCTTCCCAACTCTTATTTCACAACTTATTCTTTCACTATTTGTTTCTTTTCCAAGCAAGCATTCTTTTTCTTTTTTTTTCTTTTCTTTTTTCATATTCACACAATTTTTTTGGTGCTTGCTTGAATTTTTCAAAAGTTGTAGCAACCTACTATCTTCCATTTTCATTCGCCCCAACATAACTTTTACTCAACCCTCAAGTGAACGCTCTTATCTTTTTATGACAAAGAAGACAATTAAAATAAATTCAAGGGTTCAAGAAAAATTTTAGAATCTCTCAAAATTAAGAATGAGATTCACATTGTTTAGGCTCAAAGGGGTTAACGAATTTTCTCTACTCACGGGTAAGTTGCATTTTGACTTGGTTGTGCTCAATACAAACAAGTGCCTTGATCATTTCTAATGCTTCCACAAATTCACAATGATAACAAGATAAAGCATGAATCATATGAACCAACAAAGTTTATCAGAAATCCAGCATTTAGTAAACAATGGAAGCTTTCTCACAAATTGTGGTTTTTGGTCCTAAGTGAAACAATCATTCAAACGAGTTGCCAAAAGAACAAATTCCATTTGCAAAAAGACCTAAGTTCTTAAGCATTCTAAAATTCTAAACAAAGGAAACCATGTACCTTGAAAATATTCACTTGTTTCATACTATCATCGCCATCCAAACTCGGTCGAAGCTTCATTGAATGCTTTTATATCGATAGCAACCACTCTAGAAGGAGTTTTCGTCATTCCTGAACACATTAGAGAAAACATAAAAAGAAAAAAATATATACAATATATACAAAGCTTAAAAATATAGAACCATTGCAATGCAGTTCAAAATCTCAACACCAATCCCCGGCAACAGCGCCATTTTGTTGATGCAGTAAAGCAGCAAGCAAAAAATATTAAGATCGGAAGAATTTCCTCCGGGATTTATCGTCTCTACAGGGATTAGTGCAATATGAACGCCGTTCAACGATTTCTACATTTCTAAGCTTAATTTCAAAAGGTTTGGTTTACAAGGTTCAAAGAACCATGGATAAAAACAGAAAATATAAAATAAAGACTGAAATATAAATGGAGC
Organism: Lathyrus sativus; assembly: GCA_963859935.3. Taxonomy (NCBI): domain Eukaryota; kingdom Viridiplantae; phylum Streptophyta; class Magnoliopsida; order Fabales; family Fabaceae; genus Lathyrus; species Lathyrus sativus. Next base: position 16,105 of record CAWUDS030005355.1, on the reverse strand, counting down.
CTTGTTGGGATTGGATTTCATCAATTGATAACATATGCATTCTTCTGATCAAATTAAACACAACGCAATCATTCATCTAATATCATCACGTATCACTCACGACAAAGCTTATCTCTAACGCAACGTCGAAAGAACAATCGTGTTGTCTCATTGGTGATCTCTCACCCAACAAAAACACAACACAGAGCATTATGATTTGATACTCACGCAAATGTTAAGCTTAAATCTATCTCTAGAATTTAGGACCTAACAAGTAATCATCCTAGATCCAGATCTGAAAAGTATATCTCTATCACGATTCAAATCAAAGATAAACAGGAAAGCAAAGATAACACCCATATCAGATAAACAATGGTTTTGCATAAAATACAATGATCAAAATACGTACACACGCTTAACCCTTTTTACATGTATTCATCTAATCCGCCAAATTTCGGTGAACAACGTTCTTCATCACTATTATAACATACCCACACAATATCATATTGATCCTACTTATGCTACCCATGCTACTTAATCAACACAACACCATAGGAGATACAATGAATATCAACTTCTAAACCAAGTCAAAAGGTTGTTCATTGATAAAAGAAAATCTGAGATCAAAGATGTGAAAAGGTCTGTCAAGACCCACAAATAAATAAATAAACATAATTAATCAATAGAGAATCCAAACTAGTTCACAAACATAAATTAGATGAAATACATAAGGTATCAAAAGATTACATCCAAACCCCAACAAGAGATCAAGGATCTTACCTCCTCCCTCTTAGGGTTTTATGTTTCTCTCTCTAGAAGAAATGAAGAGAGATAAGTTTTGCTATCCAAAATGTTACAAAATGAAATTATGAAAAATTATGAAGTTATGACCTAAAAAAAACAGTCAAAACACTTAAATACACATTCAAGATCTGTCTTGTTCGCCTAGCAAACAACTAGCGAACCTAGCGAACTTTTGGTACTTTTGGCACTGTCCAATTCTGGGCGCGTTCGCTAGCCTGCTCGCCTAGCGAGCAAGCTAGCGAAGCCTTCGCTGGCAAGTTCGCTACCTGCTCGCCTAGCGGGCATGACAGTAGTTTGGTGGTTTGCATGTTGTCTTGGTTTCCTTGCCCATTTTTTGTGTCTTACTCTTCACTTGTTTTGTGCCTTATTCCTGCACAATAACACACAAATCAAAGGTACCAAGAGATTTTCTCATAATGTTGCAAACGAAGCAAAACAAGAGTGGTTTTCAACATTTAATTGGCGAAAATGAGTGAAAGATGCCATCATTTGATAGATCAAATAAGTGAATTTTTGCGTCTAGCAATATTCATCAGGGTTAGGAGAATTTCAATTAGAGTTTTGGTAAAGTGGAAATGCAGTTAATATCTCAAAGCATCTGTGTCATGGGCTACTTTGAGGACACATGTGGATTAAATTTAAGTACTTGTATTTGAGGATCTGGATCAGGGTTTTATGCAAAGTTCAGGTTTATCTAATAAAGTCAAGTCGTAGAGCCATCACAAGTCAATGCACTTGGTCAATATATCAAGTCATTTGTGGTTCATGTTCCTCCCATAGGAGAATTCAAGATTTTCATTCAATTCAAGATCATTTCTAGATGGAATCAGGATGTGGTGTCAAGTCAAAGTTTCAATGGATTTCTGATATCATGAAGAATTCAAGATGCTGAAAATTAATTTCAAGGATGATTTGTTGATGTAAGTCAAGGGTGTCACTTATTCAAGATTTGTTTCAAGTGGTTCGTTTGTAATCATTTCTCAATATTTGAATCGAGGTTTCATGTCATTTCCAAATTGGTTCTTAAGAAGATTTCAAATATGTTTATGAATGATTTCAATTGGTTTTGTTTGGAGTTAATTCAATGAACTTTGGATGATTCAACCAAGTTAAACAGTTTCATCAGTCCAAGTGCAAGAAAATAATGTCGAGTTCGAATTTCATTCCATTCAAGAGTTCAAGTGTCGAATTTCTATCTCATTCAAGTTTCAAGTTCATTCTAAAAATCAGATTCATTCGAGTTCAATATCTTTCAATTTTTAATTTCCTTTCAAATTCTTTCAATTCATATTCAAGTTCATTCAAGTTTCAAATCCAATATCCCAAGTTTCAATTCAATGTCAAATTTCTAAAGAATTCAAAGTAACATCAAATATTCAATTTCATGTTGTAAATTTCCTTCAAGTTGTTCCAAATTCCATTCGGAGATTCATTCAAGATTTCAAGTCTTTCTAAATTTCATTTGCAAGTGTCATTCAAGAGTTCAAATCCAAAGAAAACTCTCAATTTCAAAGTTTCAATTCAATTTCAATTTTCATTTCAAATTTCATGTTCAAGTTTAGATTCAAATTACAAATTTCATTCAAGTTTTTCTTCAAAAATTTCAAATCTCAATTCAAATTTCAAATTTCAAATACAAAGTTCATGCCCAAAATTATTTTCCAACATTACAAGCCTATTAAAAATAATATAGTCCAATTTTTATCAAAAGCTCCTACAAAAAAAAAGTTCTACACACAAATACAAGGCCCATGATCCATGTTACAATATTACAAACAAATTGTTTTAAAAAAAAGCAAGCTCATGAATTACACAGCAAACAATCACCAGCTGACCCCATCACACAATTTATAGCTGCCACGATCCATACAATCAAAATCACGCCAATTTCACACTATTACAATACCACACATACAAAAAAAAATCTTTGTGCAACCATTCAAAATGATGGCCATAAAGCCGGTACAACCACAATGCTATCAAAACTCTCTACTACCATGCAAAATGGCAAACCTGTACACAAAACCAAACAACACAACCAAAACTTTCACACAGCCAGCTCCTCCAAAACTCGACATAACCGGTACAAACATCAGAACAGGCTATCATGTAGAAAAAGAAACAAAATGAAAATGAAAAATGAATAAAAAAACCAATATCCCTTGAGCCACAGTACAACATCACGCAAAACCTGTCCAATATAAAACTTTAGCCTCCAAACCATCGTACAACCTGTACAATTCCAGCATTTCTCCACGTGAGGCCCTACCAGCCACAACCTACAAACCATGCACGCGACATGCTACTGTACCAAAACAAAACCTCACCGCCGGACCACAAAAGCAATGGAAAAACGACAAACTGTGAGCGTAAAACACAGGACCAAATCCGCAAATCAATTAAGTTCAAATCTCCTCCATAAATTGAATTCGGTTTTTTCATTCTAAAAAAAGGGGCAAAAGAAGGCCACACAATCCTCTCTTCATTCTCTGCACTCTGAAACTTCTTCAATCTCAAAATTAAATAACCCTAAAAACATTCTATTCTCAACCTTCAATCTTCGGTTCTTCCCAAAGACCATACACCTCAAATTCAACACACAAAAAAAACCTCAAATGCTTCAAACCCAAACGCGGAGAAAGAGATGAAAAGAGAAATTTTTTGAGCGAAGTTCAACCTAAACGAACACAAACCTGAATCCAAAAGTGAGACCGAAGCGGAGTAGATTCGAGAGGAGAGAGATCCTGTCGCAAGAAGGTTGAAACGAGATTCCATATCATGTTCTCCAACGTGTTTTTTTCAAAGTTGAAAACTGATTTTGTTTTGATTTCAAGGCGATGATAAGGAACGAAGCCTCTGAGCATGTTGATGTTGTTTTCTGGCGTCGCAACGCAGGAGAGAAGAAGACATTGTTTTTTTTATTTCTTTATTTTTCTTGCTGAAAGTTTTTTTTTTTTAAAATCCACTTCATGACCTTATATGGGCTCGGCCCATGTTCTGGATTTACCATTGATGCTCATTTCTTTACACTCTAAATCCCTCTTCACACCCTTCCTCTTATTTTTTCTAATTACTTTAGTTAATTTTTCTTTGTTAAAAATTCTTATTAATCATTAGTTAATATTTTTGTTAAAAATCTTATTTAATACTTTATTAAATAATCTTATTAGTTATTTTGTTTATTTATTTGTTGAGATAATTTTCGTTGATTTATTTTCCATAATGTTTTTAATAATATGGCATTGATGCCTTTAGTTTATGATTTTATGTTTATTTTCATTTCTATTTTACGTTTTATTTTTGATTTCTTTCTATTTCGATTTTCTTCTCATTTCTATTTTTTTTATTGGTCAATGAAGTTTTTAAAATCGTGAATGTTGGTTATCGAGGTTGTTTAACCTTCATTATTTCAAATCTATAGTGAATGATTATTGAGATCACTTTCTATACTTTGGGATCGTGATAGGTTACCTTTGATTAATCGAAGAAAATTTATGATTAAGACGAGACCATCCTTTTTTCTTTTCGTGTAGCACGATTCTTTGAGAATGATCTATATATCATCTCTCTATCATGTTTTAGCACAAACATTGTGATTGAGAGGCCTCCTATAGCATGATCTTTCTCATAGTTCGTGCTACGATTTGTTAAGCACTAAAGTGGACCCGATTCATCCGTTTAACCACTGACTTTAATTTATGTCCAATATTCTCTTGCTTTATCTTTTTGTCTATACATCACTGTCATCATATTCATCTTTTCATTTTCATCTTATTCAATAAACACAAAAACATGATAAAATTATCGAAACCCTAAAGGCTTTCAAATGGTGGACTGTGGTTAGTAGCTTTGGCATCAGGAATAGAGACACCGGACAGAAACCCTAGCAAAGGAGCTGCAGATTTTGCATATCTCTTATCTCTTTCACTGTTTAGACTAGGACACTTGCACACGTACGGCTTCCTCTTGGGCTACCTGACAATGAAACCTTTTATTTCTCGCCAACCCGTGTACTTTACATGTGTATCACTCCCATTTAGATGTATGCTCTTTGCTCGTACTCTGATGTTTTAAACCATTTTTTCGGAATAATTCTCGATCTAACATCGAGCCATTTTCCACCTTGTAAGTCGATTGTTTTTTAAGCATCGCCATCAACCTTTTGGTCACTATACACAAAATTCAAAGCTTACTCCTGGACTTTCTTAAAGTGAGACCTAATTGATTAATTATCTTAAGTTGGTCATTTAGAAGACTAACACACTTTGCTAGTACACACGATTAAAAGTCAAATCAATATACTTAACTCTTAAACACAATTTCAATAAAAGATGAAAAGGGAGTTGGAATGGAGTCTTCGATTTCTCTCCTCAATTGTTCGAGCCCGGGGAGCCTTTCTTAAGCTCAAATAATTGTCTTCTTTAAACTATTTTCTCAATAATTTAAATCAAATCTATTTTCCCAATCACTTAGATGAAAAAGAGAGAGAGTCAAGTTAGTTCCGCTTGTTTGTTATTATTTGCTTGCTTATTTAATTGTTATTTATGTGCTTGCTTATCTTTATTATATATCTTATTATTATCTCTTGTGACACTGTTAGGCTTCTCTGATTATGGGAACTTTGTGAGATGGCTCTATACCTAAGTCTGAGAAAAACATAGGATTAGAAAGGTGGTTGTGTAGTGGAATCTCTCAAGAAGCCTTTCTTGTTGGGAGGATATGAAAGCCCCACTTAGAGTTGATTCCCTTGGAAATTTTATCGTCGCGGTGAGCCTTTGCCATGGCAATAATGTTTTTAGGCCTGAATTGATAACTCTAAGGACCTTTTAACCTTTCTTCCATTGTGGTTGGTAGTGTTAACTCGTGAGGGTTAACACAAAAGCCCCAATCAGATGAGATCCCTTGAATGTATCATTATTCTGACAATGATATTTTCAACCTCAATCTATGACTCTGGGATACCTTTTAGCATGATAGTTTGTGTAAACTACTGTTGCTGCCCTGATAAGTTGTTTGGTTGTTTTAGCCAAAATTTGCTAAAGGGGGAGATTGTTAGTTCCATGTTTCTATGATTGTCCATGGTTCTATAATTGGCTAAATTTTGGTAAAACATGATTCTGCACTAAAGTTAAGCAAGATGCCATAACATCCACATCTACTGTTATGACAATACTGTTGTCATGTGTTTTGAACAGGATGTTATTACCAATGTCATGACATCGCTGTCTGGTGCAGCAGGAGCTGAAGATAGAACTGTTGTCATGTGTTTTAAACAGGATGTCATGACATCGATGTCTGGTGCAGCAGGAGCTAGCAGGAGCTGAAGACAAAACTGTTGTCATGGATTTCATACTGAATGTCATGACATCGATGTCTGGTACAGCAGGAGCTGCTATCACCTGACAGAAGTCGTTTGGTTTGATGAGATCCTGTTGGATATATCTCATCAAGTGTGTGCCAGTCAAAGATATCCATAACATGAAAGTGCAGATTTAATTGGTGTTCATAAAAAGGATCTCTGAGACTTTTTACGAAACTATAATATATTTGTTTCTACTGTTATGAAGAAGATTCTGCAGAAGTGCTCTACAGGGTAAGTTTAGTGAGCTAGCACAAAGAGAATTGGATGTCATGCTGGATGATATGACATCAAGCGTATGACATCAGGTAGCTGGCAGCAAGCAGGCATGCTGGTTTTTTGTTATATTGCATGAGTTATCTCAGGCTAGATTTCAGGAGACTTATTAGGGTCCCCTAGTTATCTCAGGTGAGATTCTAGGCAGTGTTGAGCTTATCATTAAACGTCTATGACCTATTTGATAGCACCTTGAATTATGCAAAGTGGTGTAACTTGGTTAAACCTAATGTTTGTTACTTTTAAACAGCCCAAGCCCAGTTTTCACTACTATTTAAGGAGGAGCAGAAGCAGAGGAAATTAAGCACTCACAACAAGAAAAACTTGAGTGTAAAAGTAGGATTTTGAGAGTCCTTTTGTGTGATTTTGTAAGTCACTTTTGTGTGATTTTGTAAGTCACCCTTTGTGTCTTTGGATGCATTGTGGTAGACATGTTTAGACTGTTAGGTCTTATTTGTAGAGTGAAGAACTCTGTATTATAAAGTTAGGTCTTCACGTGTATGTTGTGTCTTAGGAATACTTGTACTCCAAGCAATAGTCTGATTGCATTGGTTTAGTATTGTTGAGTTGTTAGTGTTCACTCAAAGCTTTTAAGCAAGAGTGTATTGTCCTTGCTTGAAGCTGTAAAGAAAAATCAAGTATTGTGACTTTGAAAGGTGTCTTCTAAAGTCTGTCATTTGTATTGAATTGTTTATCACTGCGGTGATTGAGGGGGAGTGGGTGGGTATACTCAGGTCTAGTGGTCTCTAGGCTGAAGTGTCATTGGTGTTGTACTCCAAAATTTGCCCAACCTTTTCTTAACTTGGTTTGTGTTGCATTTCATTTATTCTAGCATTTGTATTGCATATCATGTTTCATTGAATAGGGGATTAAAGGGTTGTGCATAGCAAGAAAAGTCTTCTCAGAGTGTTGAGCCTAAGCAAGGGATGTTACTCAAGTTTGAATGGTCATCAAGTCATCTTGAAGTGGTCAAAGTCTTGTGAAAGGATTGATGGATGTGTGTGGGTCAGCTCCTAATTTGGAGGCCAATTGAAGAGCATCAGAGGATTGTGAATGCTTGATTATGGATATAAGATGTTGAGAGAGCTCACTGAGTGCTTTGAGAGCCATTTGGAGCTTATTCAAGTTGTTGTGTGAAGTGGAACAAGCCCTAGTCAAGAATGTTGCTTCTAGGGTTTTCATCTGGTAAATCCTCAGTTAACTGTGAAATGGAAGGAGGTCACAACTAAATTCCAAGTCTCTATGGTCATGGGATATTGTGTTGATATGTCTAATATATCATTTCAAGATCATTTCATCAAGGATCAAGAGTGTGAGAAGTTACTAAATTAGGGTTCTCAGTGTAAAATCTCCTGTTTAGTGCCTAACTTCAAGACCACCTATCTCAAGATACAAGTCTCATCTCAACTTTTGGCCAACATGAAACTTGTAGAGCATGTTCTTAGCTTTCATTTTAGTACTATAAGTACTTGATTGTATTTATAGAACTCAAGTTATGATTCAGACAAATTACATGTCATTAGATGAATGTGATTTTGGTCAACAAAAGTCAACCAACTTCCAAGCCATTTTTGACCTAGAAGGATGTTTCTCCTCAACTTTTGGCCAACACAAAAGTTGTAGTGCATGGTCTTAGAATTCCAAAGAGTGCTAGAAGTCCTTCATCTGATATGTAGAACTCAAGTTATGAGGTTTGCAAGTCAGGCGGTATTTTGGGAAAGTGAGATTATAAGTCATAAAATTATAGGTCCATTTCACCAACTTGCACACTTCAAATGAAAATATTTTCAACATGAAACTTGCTCCAAATAGAGCCATTTGCATTACCAAATCATATCTTGTCATGGTTGGAGCTTGGAGTGAAGAATTGATGTTTGAATTTTCCATTAAGAAGGCTTAAAAAGAGAAAATGGGATTTTATTCATTTGGGACTTTTTCAAGGCAAATTTATGCATATTTGAGTGCAATTGATGTTCTAAAGACAATGCCAATTTTACATTTGCAATTTGAGGTCATTTGGTTGGTCATTTTCATGGTTCCTTTACCATGAAGTAACAAGTGTAAAATCTACCATAGAATATAAACAAGGCTCAATTCTTGGCCCTTTGATCAACTCAAGCCATGTGCAATTGATTTGGAACAGAATTGAGGTTGGTGCAGTGGGGAAAACACGAGTATGGCAAGTGAAAAAGTGAGAAAATTTTGATTCGACAATTGGGCTTTAGGGCATGAATTAAGGCTCCATGTGCATCTGAATCCAACATATAAAAGGCTAGCAAGCTTCCCAAACCCTCAGAGCTCAAACTGGTGGTGGAATTGCAGAAATAGAAACTTGAAAAAAACAAGAGAAAAAAAACAAGAGCAAATGAAACTTGGATTTGAACTCCTTGTGAAGTCGTAGTTGAATTCTGGACGTTTTGGTTGGCTGATCTTGAGTTTCACAATTTATGCATATTCTTATTTGTCTTTGATTTGCTTTGTTTATGGCTCAAAATGAAAACCAAGGTTGGATTTGAGTTCCTCATGATGAGAGAATGAATTTGCACTATGATTTTGTCATTTTTGGTGGAGTTTTGGTAACTGTGTTTTTCTGGGAATTTTTCACGGTGGCTGGGCGGCCGGAGAAGATGACCGGAAGGGATCTTCGGCCACCCTCTGATTTCCATGGGTTTGTTGACTTCTTAGTGGAGAAGATGACTTGGTAACCACACGATCTGATGACTTTCTTGTTTAACGCTCACGATTAAGAGACAGTATGTACCACCTTTGATCACGCTTATGTAATTTCATTTGAATTCTTCATTAATGTGCTGGCATTTTCTCATCCACGTGATTTGATTACCAGGATGATCAAGTGGCCTTGGTTGATTTCCACGCTGGTCCTTCTGTTGACCAGCCCTGGTGGATCATTGGCTTGACCTGATTTTTGTTTGGGCGCTTAGGCCCCAATTGCTGTTTGAGCCCCCCCCCCCCCTTGGGCCCAGCCCTGGTTTTTCAACTGGATTTTCTTGCTTTTTGCACCGTTGGTTTTTTTTTTATTTTATTTTTATTTCCATTTCTTTTTTGTTTATTATCTGTTTGCATTTAAATCAATTTTAATTACTTCCAATTATCCAAAAAAAATCACAAAAATACTTTTTAGACACTTTAAAATGTCTTTTAATTTTGGAAATTTTTTATTTTATTTTTTGGTTTATTTTTCAATTAAAATTGGATTTTAATATTGGAAGTGTATTAATTGATCTAAATTGTGACATTGTGTGATTTTTTATTTGTTTCTCTTCCGTTTCCTTTGGGTCAATGAATGAAAATTGATCCTCATGCACTTGATGAATTGAACAATTTTTTAGGACCATTTTGCCCCTGGTTGGTTGACTTTAGGGTTGACTTTTGGTGATTTCCTTTTGACCCTCGATTCTCCCATTTCAAAGTGGTACATCTTGAATTTAATTTTCTTTTGATGGTGCTTTGAGGGGATATTGGCCTTGTGCTCTTGGCTTCTATTTGCAAACTTGTTTAGCTTTCTTGTGCATTTTATTTGGTAATTTTTGAACCATTTTCCTATTTTTGAGGTAACTTGCAAGTCAAGTACCTCTAAGGGAAGTTCATACATGCACCTTGACCTAGTTTGATTTGGATATGACATTTTTGGATCCTTTGAGCTCTCAATTCCTTTTCTTTCATGTTGCTAACATGTTAAGGATGATGTGTGTTCAATTTTAGGTCATGATATTGTTTTTTTCCTTGTTCTTTTGTTTCTTCTCTTTTGAGCTTTCAAGTGTGTTTTCATTGTGTAGTTTGCTTGCATCTCTCTGTGTTCTAGCTTGCATTTCTCTTTGTGATGATTTGCTTTTGCTTTTTAGCTTTCCTCTCCATATTTACCTTCTGTCCAATGACCTTGGAGTGTCATTTAAGGTAGCTTGGTCCCTCCTTAGGAGGAACTTGAAGCTTACCTAAAGTGATGAATCCATGAGGACTTTTCTTAATGATTTTGTCACACTTGTTTGTTTGCTTTTGGTGCATTTTTTTCTCTTTTCTCTTGCATCCTCACATGCATGCTTGGTTGAGATGAGCTTGTGGTGGCTACCTGCCCCACACATGTTTTCCTCCCACTTTCATCCTACTTGTGCATTCCATGTATGCATTCTCTTATTTACATGTTTCTATTGTTCTTTCTTCTTCTTATTTTGTCTTCCTTCCCTTAGGATTTCTAATCTATCTTGTTCAAGAGAGGTTATGATAGACATTAGAGTTCTAACCATGCATGATAATATTAGGTAGATGTTTCCCTTTTGTGATCCCAACTTTAGGTGCACCTTGCATGACAACTTCTAGGGTTTGGTCTAGTCCCCCTCTAGTTTGTCCCTTTCTCTTCTAATCTTCAAACAACTTCAATCCATTTAATAAAGATAATGAATGTTGTGCCATGAGCCTTATACTTGGGAAATGGTGATTGGGTGGCTACCTCTCAATTGCCTAGAGTGTTTAGTATACGTCCTTAGGACGATATGTGACGCATTTGATCCTAGGTTTTAGACTTTGTTACAACATACATTATAAACACTCTAATTCAAAACACTTTTTCTTTAAAAAACACAAAAACAATTCAAACTCTTTTTATCCTTCGGGATTTTAATCAGGAAAACATTTTTCATAAGCAAGAGTGTTGTTAACTTTCAGTCCTATCGCAAACGGTAACGCCTAAGTCTCCAATGGTCGAGCTGCATACACCAAACTGCTAGAACTATTTGTTAACCCTACTCGGGTAATCTTTTGAACAACCCGTGTTCTCTCTTAAGCCCGAACTACGTTTGCTCTGATCTTTCATACCAGATGAAAGTACGTAGGCATAAGACGCGACGTCTTAGCGAGCAACCTTCCCCCCTTCTTTAGCCGTAGTTGGTCGAACTACGTTGACTCTAACTTTCCCATTGCACGAGGGAGTACGTAGGCACAGAACGGCGATGCTCTGGCGAGTCAGTCCTTTTTTTTCTTTTGTCCATAAGCTTTTAGCGTAGATAGTTTACACACCCTCTTAGATAGACAACACATGTGTGGATCCCCGTCGAGTACGACGGACGTGAGGGGTGCTCATACCTTCCCCTTGTGTAACCGACTCCCGAACCTAGGACTTGGTTGCGATGACCTCGTCTTTTCCCGTTTTCGTCAGGTTTTTTTTGATCGTTTCCTTTCCCCTCTTTGGGATAAATAACGATAGGTGGCGACTCTGTTAGTCATTGTCGGCCTCTTTTTTTGCAGTAGCGACAATTGGGTAGGTCTTAAGTGAGGAGTGCAAACGGGTTGTTTGAATCTGAATTAATTCTACTAATAGTGAATTTCCTCCCTGGCTTGTAGCCCCCCAGATGTAGGTGTGGTTGACACTGAAACTGGGTGAACAATTCATTGTGTTATTTATCTTTCAGCATTTACAATTCTGCACAATTTGAATGGTTAGATAAATAGTCTGTCAGCCTACTGATGTTACAACAGACGTCATGACATTGGTCATGACATTGGCACAATTTAAAGAAATTTAAATTGGTCATGGTCTGTCCTAGTCCTTGTTAAGCAGAGATCAATGTTCTTGGGACATATGAGATCTGCATACTAGAATATCAAGCTTAATTTAGAATGAAGTTAAAAGTTGTAGCTTCGTAAAATCTCATCTAAACTAATCGACTAAATTAAGGGGCAGAACACTAATTAAATAGGGACGTGTTGCGGTGAGAATAAGATATCAAATTATTAATTAATTTGAATCACATCTTTAGTTTATAACCGGTATTTAATTTATCCGAAGAAAAGGTCAAAGAAAGGAAAAACCTAATTTGCATCGTAAACACAATGCGGGGAGAGATCTAGGTAAGGGGTTGGTTAAGCTTAGGGAAGGTATTAACACCCTAAACTTCTGTAGTACTCTACAGGAACCTTTTGTTTAAAGTTTACTATTTTGCTTGATTATCTGCTTTAGGGTAATGTTAAGGGTTAAAAGGTTAAAGAAAAATACCTAAGTTTACCTGCCAAGACCCACATCTTGTGCCTACGTATCCGAGGTAGTGGATAGAATCAGAGTAATCGCAGTTCCCCTCGAAAGGGAGGAAGAGAAACTTCTTGACTGTGGTCAAGGTTTCAATGGGGAATAAGTGTTCTTAAGAAAGCGCTTACGTGGAGCGCAGCGACTCCTATCTCTACGTTGAAATTGCATTGAATTGAAAAGGTAATATAGGTATTTTGCGGCGGGAAACCTAATATGGAGTGCGGCGACTCCTTATCCTAATGCTAGGGTAAAGGGTAATTTGGTCCACGGCGGAACGCCTAAAAATATGAGTACGGCGACTCAGAGTTTCTAGGTTTGAGAGGTGAAAGAGTCAAAGGAAAGGATTTGACGCGGCGGTCAAACGGCTAGACCATATTCTTTCGGAGGGAAATTGAGATAACGAATGCAAATGACAAATTAAATAAGTGACAAAATTGAAATATAGGAAAGTGCGAGAATAATAGCGAAACAAAAGAGACGATGTCCTCGCATAAATTACAACCATGAAAAATGCAAGAATAATAATGAAATAAAAGCGACGATGTCCTTGCATAAATTACAACCATGAAAAAAAAATGAAAATACGAAAAATAAAGGATTATTAAACATGTACAAGATGAGAAGCAATGAAAGAATGACATGAAAATATGGCGACTTCACCGGGGATAGTCCTAACTTTTAAGGGTTACCCCTACCTTGTTTATTATTTTTACTATTTGCTTCATCAGTTGCTTGCTTGTATATATATCTTGTACCTTTCTTGGGGGATCTTTGTTGTGAGATAAGTCCTACACCCGGACTTGAGTGCAATTATTATAGGAAGGTGATATATTCGACAAGGCTTATAGGGAGTTAAGTCCCGACCAAGCTGAGTTGAGAATCACCGCTCAGTTGAGACCCTTCTGAAGTTATTTCGGTTGAACAAGTATAGTCGTGAAAACACTTACTATTTTTGGCTAGGAGTCCATGATACTGGGGACCGTAGTACCTTAACACCACTTTGGCCTTATATAGGGACGTAGTGCGAGGACTATAAGGGAGTAGTTCCAAAATATTTGCTACGCGATGCTACACTCAAAAGAGGTTCTTTTGAGAATATTATTAACCACCGAGTCAGTCGGAAAATTGATAATATCTGAAAGATGGACTGATGACTTTGGGTACTTCTTTAGAACCCTTGTTCTGCAGGTACAATTAACCTTATAGTACATACCTTTCGGGATGGGTAGACCTTGGCTCCGCTCATGTTCCTCTAACCTAAGACCCTTGTATGCTTGTGTGTGTTTGTGTTGTATCCATAAAGCATCATATCATTCCTAGTTTCAAGGATTCAACTGTCCTTTGCAAATCAAAAAGTCTTACATTTTAAAGTCTAAAACATTTTCCAGCTTTCCTTAGAAAACATTTGCAATCGATCGTTGAAGTTCTTGAAACCATTGCATTGCACTAGCATCAAGTCTTGCATTGCATTTTCCCCCCGGTTCTCATTCTCGTTTCTCTCGCCTTCCAATGTACGTTTGAGTCGTCAAGCTGATTCCTCGACACAGATATCAGACTAAAGCTAACTATAGACTCCAGATGTTAGAACAAGAGACCACATAATGCAAAAATCCAAATGGAGATCGATGATTTAAAATCATGCATGACCAAGCTCACCGAGATGCTTCAAGTACTGATTTCCAGAGGAGAGTCACCTCAGAGGACCGTCATTCAGGAAGTTTCAAGTGTTGATCCACCTCCTATTCAACTGCCACCATCTACTTGGCCAGAGTTTGTTTTACCTCCTAACTACTTTCCACCTCTTGCATCTACTGCTATGATCGGTCAGACTGACAGACCAGTTTTTCAAGATCCCGACCATTGCCAGGCTCCCAGACCTGTGGTCCACACTGTCAACCAGGCTGTCTGAGCTCCCTTTGAGAATCCTCTTTAGGAATAAAATGTTGCCAGCGCATCAAAAGTGAAGTTTCGGTCTGACTTCATCAGATTATCTTCCTAAACACCAGTGTTTGAAGCAGGACAACTCATCATTGTACTGATCTAGTCACTAGGCCTTTTGTTTCTCGCTGTTTGTACTTTCCTTATTTTTATATTAGTTGTCTGCCTTCAAATTATATTTGTACTTTCATACCAATGAAATGAGCATTGCAACTTTTGATTCTATTATTTGCACTTTTATACTTTATCTTTCAAAAATTTACTTGTCCAAACTTTTGGTTATGCAAAGATTGGAGGGAGGATGATGAAAATGTTATACCCATAACTGTTGTCAGTATGCTTTCAATCAGACTTTGTTGATGATGTAAGGCATTGTTTCAATCCCCAAACACTGGAGAAATAAGGAAGTTATTCCCTTGTCACCCCCTTCGAGCCTAGAAGTTGGAGTTCCTTTCTTTACAAAAAAAAACCACAATCTTAACTTGGGGCACAAGTAGTTCTCAGTTAACTTGGTTGTGTGTTCCTGCAATGCACCCTTTTATATAAAGGTTGCATTCACAAATTTTCCTTCACACACAGCAAGTAAGTGTCGAAGATGTTTTCCAAGTCAAAAGCCGGTGATGGTTCACCGTGATCATTTAGTCCATGTAGTCACTTTCCTAAAAAAATCAAAAGAAAAAAGCCCGCTAAGTCAAAACCTATGAAGGAGACTTAGGCAAAACTGGGGCATCCTGCTGACTGTAAGCTTTAAAAGAAACAGTTCATGCAAAAGTTAGGGATAATAAAAAGAGGAAGTCTTTAAACTCTTCACCTGAAAGTCCTCAATGTCAAAACAACTAAATGTTATAGGGAAGTAGCGGCTGCCTTTTCATAATTCCCTTGACTTTTGAACCATCATTACTACCATCAGTGCAATTCCTAACCTATAGGAACCTGAATGTATAATATGAGTTAATTGAGCGTAGGAATGAAGATTATCACGAAGATTGGGTGGGAACAAATAAATTTTGAGCCTTCATCCTTTGTTCATAAACCGTGAACCATGCCACGTTACAACCCTCAAAAGACCTAATTGAAGCAAGGTTATTTTGAAAGCATACTACAACAAGGTTGCATAAGCTGACTCCAAAAAGATCTTTGCAATCATTTATCTTGGCAGTACACCTTTATTTTAAACTTTGAGCATTTTGAACCATCGTGTTTTGACCAACGACTCATTTATTTTTGAACCACCGTGTTTCATCCTCATTTGCATTTCTCCCGAGGTCGTGTTTTATCCATGTCTTACCTTGTGGTCAAAGTCTAACTCACTTGGCACCAACCACAGTTCTGTTTTGTGTCTATCTGATGCTCTTCCAGATATGACGTTTCTTATCCGATTGTTTTTCTAGATATGTCGTCTTTTTCAGGTTCCTCATTTGTACAGTTACTAGTTTCATATTCTCTCCGTATTTTGTTTTATGGTTCTAATTTATGCGAGGCAATCGTCGTTGTTATGTCGTTATTATTCTTGCATTTTTTTTGGTTTGTAATTTATGCGAGGCAATCGTCACTGTTGTTTTCAATTTCGTTACCATTCTTATATGCTTTCCTATATTTCAAATCCGTCACTTACTCAATTTGTCATTTGCATTCTTTATCTCAATTTCCCTTCCGAAGAAAATAGGTCTAGCCGTTTGACCGTCGCGTCAAGTCCTTCCCTTTGACTCTTT